>WBMZ01000754.1:0-42748 GCA_013400975.1 Atrichornis clamosus
CTCCGCCCCGCGCTGGCGCCTGAGCCGCGGCACAGCCCCGGCGGCCCCCGGCGCAGCAGCAGGTCGGAGCGCGGTCGGGCAGGGCACGGCGTCGGGCAAGGCGCGCTTCCCCGCCCAGCGGCCAGCAGCGCGCTGCGGGGCTCGCTCGGGGATCGCTCTGCATCTCCGGCTCCTCACGGTTCGTGTCGTGATGTCTGCTCACTTTGGAAAGAATCCCAGAAATCTCTTTGCTGTTTCAAGGCGGGGGCCACAGGCCCTGGGGGTTATTTGCAATGCAGTTAAAATACAGCATGTCTTGCTAAGTGGGGCGCAAGTGTAATTTGTTCACATTTCTACAATAAACTAAGTATAAACTTGCCAGATATCTTATTCATTACTTTATGCCATGTAATATGAGCCAAGTGGGGCTCATATACAGGATTTTCTATCTATTTTTTATTCCAATGAATGGGAAAAAATTTGAATTGGCCAATATACGTGCACTAGAACTATTTATAACTAACTGAAATCATCTTTGCTCAGACAACCCTCTGTATACAGGTGTTCTCCCCAGTCCCTAAGTGCTATCAATGACTCCCCCTGGCAATCCTTCTGCCCCAAACCCACCACAGCTCCTTGGGCATGACCAAGAAAATGAGCTGCAGGAGACAATTTCACAGCTGGCACCAGGCAAGCATCAGGCACAAGATCCTGACCTGTCCTCTCAAAATTCAAGCTACAGTCCTCTCCACAGATCCTGTAGTAACTCCACACCTCACTGACACTGTCTGGCAGCCAGAGATTTTGTAAGAGAACACTTCCAGCTGAGATCTTCAAAGAAGGCAGTGGGAACAAGCACCCAGCTGTCACTCAGGGCTGGGCACTCTGGAGACGCCAGATGTGAAAGCTCTCTCCTCGGAATAGCTCCACTTCAATCTGCTTGCCAGAGGAGCAGAAAGAGCTTCATTTTGCAACACAAGTGTTTAGATAAAAGACAAGGAAGTATTTTTAAATAAAACGAGGCTGCAAGACTTCACTTGGATAATGAAAGTCACACTGAGACTTTCTCCCCTTGGCCCCCTCTTGCCTTCCTATTTTCCCGCCTCTGCAGGAGCAGAGAGAGTTTTATCCCTTTGTGTTCCCATCAACACTGCTGCTCACAGGGATGCTCTGCCTCACCATTTGTGTGTTCACTGTTTGCAGCAGGAGAATCCTACTCTGTTCCTCTCAATTTCATTTAAAAAACGAAACATAAACACAAACATTCTGCTGTTATTCTGGGCAAAAAGAAACCTTTGTTGGCTTGCAGGTGTCTGAATGAAGAAAAGAGGAGGGATACAGAAAAATGTAAACAAAACAATCTGGAATACCTAAAGCTACCTTTCCCACTGTGCTGGGTTTGGATGAGCAGTACAGGTTTGACTACTCTTGCTCAGGGTGGTAAAACCAAGAAAGGGTGTATCACATCATCTGGGGATGGTTTGTTCTCAAATTCTTATCTGTGCCCTGAACACTCCTGGGGACATTTTTTAGTTCCTTGTGCCCTCCACAGAGGGCTGCAGATCTGGCACTACCACTTGAACATTTACTTGAAATTTAAGTGAGGCCTCTACAGTGTATGGCCCCAGTTTTAAAAACAACTAATCTTTCTCTAAGCATTGTTTAGCATGACTTCAAGATAACAAAACCACTTTATGAAAGCACATCCTCACTGAGTAGGCTGATTTGTTAATTTTAATGATCCTGCTTTCTGGCCACAGACAATTTTACATATTAAATGCTGTCCATGCTCAGATAAATCGAAAAAAAATTACAAAATAGAGCAACACTAAACCATCTCCAAGTGTGGTTTTGACACAGTTGCAAGACAGTGAGGAAGGTAATTGCTTCCATAGCCCACCAAAGATCTTCCAAACCCGAGCCAAGGATTATCCAGAGCAAGGTGAGCAAACACAAGGCTCTGAGCCATTTGTTTGGACAACTCCTCCACCCCTCAGTTCATGCACTACCCCTGACCACGTTCTGACACATACGAGAGCAGCACCCGAGTGAGCCAAAGGGCTCCAGAGGGAGGCATGCAGGGTGGGGAAGAATGAAGTGGGATGGTGCATGTCAAAGCCCGTAACAGATGGGTGTCTGTGAGCCTTGTACCAGTGCACAGGGCAGCAGGACGATAATCTAGCCAGACCTGTCAGTGGTGAATCAGAGAGCACCAAGGCACAGTTGGTTGTGAGGCAGAATTATTCACAAGCTGCAGCATTAAAGCATGCCTGTAGCAGCATCTCACACCCAACAGAGAAATTAAGAAAGCCCCAGGTCACACATCTATTGCCTTTGATCCTCTTTGCTTCTAGTGGTAAGAAAATGGCATTTTGGCAGAAAAAACGTGCGTGGTTGGTCACCCTTAATAGTGGTGTAGGCTGGCAATGGCCACAAAAATCTTGGAGCATTGCAAGGAGGACAGTCTGCTGGACAGGGAGAAAATGCCTACTTGGTGCGGGGAGTTCTTGCAGCAAAAGCAAATTCAAAGCCAAGTGGAGGGAAAACAGTATCAAAATGGCATGTTTATGTTTGCAAACATCCACTTATTTTCACTTATTTTCTCAGTTGGGTTTTTTTTTGTTTGTTTGTGGTTTGGTTGGGGTTTTTTTAGAATAAAACCTGCCCTTTTTTTGAGAAACAAACTGCCCTTGGCTGCTCATGAAGATGGAGGATGTCTCAACCAAGGTTGCTGAGCAGCCAGAGAACAATGCAAATACCTTAAAATATATAGAAGTTTTTGGCAGGTCTGTTGTTCTTAAAGAATTTTCATGGTTATATTGTTTTGTTATTTTGGAAATTGAAGAAGCATTTCCTCACCAGACACTGGTGGCTCAGAGTTTGCAGTTTGTGTTGCTGTTGTAAAATAAGCTCAGAGCTACTGCTCTCCCAGGACTCTGCATCTTTATTGCCAGCATTTCACACTGTTTGGCCAGACAGAAATGCTTCCCTTGTCCTCCTTAAAGCAGTCCTGTCCCATATTTTTTGACAGAAACTCGTCAGTCTTTTATGGTTTTCTTAGGTTTGCTGTCCTTTCTCTCTCCACAGTCTCACAAGTAAACAACACAAAAAGCTGCTTACATGCTCATGCTGCTGTAGCATTTCTTATTTTCCATACCAAAGCCCTTGCATTTTAAAATAATTGCTATACTGGAATAATGGACTAAGAGAACTAGAGGAATAATGGACTAAGAGAACTAGAGAATTAAAACCTGACATCTTTGCCATGTTAAAAATAAATGGTTATGAGAGACCAGGGAGTCCAGGTAACAGCTTCCACTTTGAAAATACACAGTGAACTATTACTCATTATCTGTGTCCTCTTCATATTTTTAAAAGAATGCCAATTGTAAACATGACACAAAAGTAACTGCAAAAGTATTCAGTGAAACTACTTGTAGACATTGCTTAATGGAGGTAAAAGTCTGATGACTCCTTACACTTCCACAATCACATAAATTAATCACCTTTTATGTAAAATAGAGGGTCAATCACGTCATAGCAGCTATTTAACATGAATTGTGGCAGGAACACAGTAATCACCTACATAATACAAAACTATAATAACAGGCTGCTGCCACTCCTGTTACAGCTCAAGATTTGCTTGATTCTGACTTTAATTTAACAGGTAGTCAAAGACGACTTGGTGTACATACGCTGTTTCCAGGAACTTGAAATGATTAATCACTCCCATGATACCAAGACAGGTTTTAGTAATCTCCTCTGGGCTGCTCAGCTTTTCAAACACAACCAGTTTTCCCCCTTACATATCTCTTACTGAGTTCATTCTCTAGCAAACTTAACCTCTATGAAAATTAAGCCCTTTGCATGGGAGAAAGGGAATTGATTTGACATAAGAGAGTCTGACATTGATGCAGTTAGCTTTTGAGATGAAGTATTCTTTATTAGCATCATGTGGTGACAAAGCAGTCTGTAAGTGCTGTGAAGTACCATCTGCACAAGGTGTACAAAACTCTCTGTTTTGCTTCCAAAGTGCCCTCACTTTTCCTTCCTTCCTTCCTCCCTTCCTTCCCTCCTTCCTTCCCTCCCTTGTTTCTGTCAATAGTTTTCAACAGCCTTCTACATGCGAGTCAAACTCTCCCAACAGCTTTCCCACCTGGCAGCTCAGAGGACACCTCTATCTATGATATCTCACTAACCACTCGGATTTCCTCCCTTCCCTGCCCTGCCAACCCCACTCTAGAGTGACGAGTCAGACCCACAGTCTTGCTGCGGAGGGACCAGCACCTCCCGAGCGCGAGTCGCAACAGACAAACAAACAAACAAACCAAACAACAAATGAAAATAAACGCAAGCATTTTAACACGGCCAGAGCAGCTGAGCCAAGCTGTAGCATGAAGGCTGACAGTCTGCAATACTGAAGCAGTGTGTTGAATCCCTGTGTGTCTGAGGAGGGGGTACCTGTGAGTGCTTGGAGACCCAGTGGCGCAGGACGTTGAGCACGCGGTTGGTGGCTGCCCGGCGGATGATGAACTCCTTGTCGCACGTGCGCTCCGAGTTGTTAAACCCTGGGCAGACAAAAACCACGCTGGCGTTAGTGGGGGCGGGGGAAAGTCAAATGCCAGGTGAGTGACTCTGGTAAACTGAGAGCTTATGGAGTATTTCTGTGCAATAAAAGGAAAGGCGCCTGGCAGACGGTGAAATATGAACATCTGCACCACAGTACCGACACCTCCTGGGGTCAGCATCCAGTTTTAGAAAGGTGAAGAATAATTGCCTGTGTCACAAGGTCTCCCTCCAGCACAGAAGAAACAAAATTTATAAAGAAATAAAATAAATTTAAAATAAATCAAAATGAACAAAGACAATATCTTTCTTTTTTCTTTTTTTTTCAGAAAGGAAGAAATTTACAGCACGAAAGAGGGCCAGAGCAAAACTAGGCCTGTAATCAAGCAGACTTGGAAAGTCACTGTGATTTAGAAAAGGGAAACAGGTAAATTTCAGAACTAGTAAAGAACAAAGGGAGGAGAGTGGTTTAAACACAGAGGAGGAAAAGGTCAGCACAAGAAATCTTCCTTCCACAAAAGCAGTATTGCACAGGCTCTACTAAGCACCACTGCTCAAATAAACTGTTTGGTTTTTTTACCATTGGGATGAAAGAAAGTGGGAAGATATAGGAAAAACAAATTTACAGCCCCAGCTGCCTGAAAACAAAGATTTGCCAGCTGCAGCATTTCCTCACACCTTTTTTTGAGACAACCCCTTTTTTTCTTGTCAGCAATATTTACTTATATAGATTTGAAAACAAATGAGAAGCTTTCTCCCAACATTCATATTATTGCTTTTCATTCTGCTGTAACTTTATCATAAATAAACTCTGTATGTTAAAATGATGATTACATTATTCTAATATTAAAAAAATTGTTACATTAAACCCCTGAATTTCTTTAAAAACTTGGTAACTCTGAAAAAGTACCCGAAAAGGTTACATTTTTCTAAGTTTCTGTTAGATTTGATCTTGCACTGTGCTGCTCTCCATTACACTGGGTGCAGAGTCCAGGGAACAGCTGGAAACACCCTCCCACATGACCAGTACTTTACTATTTTTTTGGCATAAAAGCTGCTCGAAAGCCCGTGTTTTATTATAAATAGCAAAGGCAGATTAAACTTCTATTTATTCTGTGATAAACCCATTGGAGGTATACTAGAGGCTTGTATTAGTTTTGCTCTATTTTTATTACAGACAATCCAGAAAGTCCAAATTGCTGTTCTCTATTTTTGGCAAGATAAGCAAGACAGAAAATGTTTAACTGCAGTCTTACATCTTTTACTGCAGGTTAGACCCTGGCCCCCAAATGTATTTTCTACACTTACGTTTCATGGGCATCTTTTAAACTATGGGATATTGCACTGTAGATGACATCTAAGATTCAATATCAAAGAAAGTTTAATATTGAGGCATTTTCAGGAGCTTCATTGCCCGTAAAGAGAAAAATAAAGAAAATCTCTGAGGCTTTTCTCAGTAAAAGGTAACACAGGCAACATTATGTGTGTTAATTTTCTATGCCTTTCACAGTTAACCTACTGCAAAAGCAATTAGGAATACACATTATAAACTGTTCAATTAGCCACTTAATTGCAGCAATGAAAGTCACAATGAAAATTATATATTAAAGCAGCAAAGCCTTTATCAAGGTAACATTAAGGGAAAAAGTTTCAGTAAGCTGGAAGGAAAACAGAGAGAAGCCTACAGAGACAGTTCTCAGTCAGCTACAAAAAAACATAAGAAGAAGGAAGGAAAAAAAATTAAAGCCTCCAGAGACCACTTCAGAAAACTTGTATGGTCTTCAGAATTTCATCAATTTTTAAGCAGTAATTAGTTTGTTGCAGAGAATGAGCACCACGCTCACCCAGACCCAGATTCTCTGTACTTGATGTTGATGCCTTGAAGTCATAAAAGGAGAGCTCCACATTTCCAGTGTAAGAAAAGAGCTGAGGTGAACACAGGTGCACCTGTGATTTTAACTCCATGAGGTTGATTAATTTCTCATCTTCATAAATCAGCAATTTTTTTTTCAAAATAGAACTGGAAATATAGTAACTCTATTCTGTCCTTTTTCTTAAAACAGCAAACAACTCAGAAAGACAGAACGTGTTTCCTTCTTTCTTCACAGGGCATTTATAATGTATTGTTCCTTGTAGAAATAAAAAGAATCAAAAAATCCTCATGCACCACTCACTGTCCAAGACTTAAATCTGCAGATTCATTTTGGAGAAAATAATGTTTATGACCTTTCCTGGTGGAACTGGAACCAACTGGAATGCCCACTGTTCTCCAGCTGAGTGTTGTCCCATTCCAAATATTTTTCCTACCTCTCTTGGGACTAGGAAGAGTTTTTAACTCTGCTTGTAAGGTCCCTGGCATATTACCATTCCTGCCCCTGACCTGTACTTGGAGGCACTCTTACCTACACAGGCTACAACTCTGTGTGGTTTGAAAGATTACCAAAAGGAATCATAGATTTATTTAGGTTGGAAAAGAGCTGTAAGGTCGCCAGGTCCAACTGTCCCCCAGCACTGCCAAAGCCACCAGTGACCCATGCCCCAAGAGCCACATCCACAGCTTTTAAATCCCTCCAGGGATGGGGACTCCAAGCCTCCCGGGGCAGCCCCTGCCAAGGCCTGACCACCCTTTCCAGGCAGGAATTCCTCCTCATGTCCAACCTGCCCCTCCCCTGGCACAGCTGAGGTCGTTCCCTCGCCTCCAGGACCTGTTCCCTGGGAGCAGAGCCCATTTCGCCCCTGGCTGCCCCCTCCTGTCAGGGACTTGTGCAGAGCCAGAAGGGCCCCCCTGAGCCTCCTCTGCTCCAGGCTGAGCCCCTCTCCCAGCTCCCTCCACACCTTTATCAATCTGAATGCGCACACTGACAATAACCAAGCACTTTAATTAGGAGTCTGGGTGGACCTGCCCACATCCAGACCCAGTGGTGAAATAACTGAAACACTCCAGGGTAGATGTCCGTTCCTCCCCTGAAGGAAGCAATCTTTCCACATTAGAAATACCACCAACATTTCTAATCATTAATCATCTCAGTGGGCAGCTGCTTCAGTGAGTGCTACTTTCAAGTAACATTTTTCACCATTATCTGTTGAAATTAGTATGTACTGGTTCCACAAATAGTATCTTCACATAATGGTGATGCAGAACTTTTACCACAGGCTGTCAAACACAATGTTAACCTGCCAGCATTGCTGGCTTTCACTGATTTACGTCTTCCAATATTATTTAATCACTCTGTTCATGTACTTGTCTTCAGATTATGTTATGCAAAATCCAGTCTCACCTTCACAATTTTCTTTTGTGCACATCAATAAAAACCTAATATTTTGGTGATAGCTTCCTCTATCACCAAATATTAAAAAAATAGGTCCTGAATAGACATTAATCTGCACGTTTAATACTTTAACAGAAACTAATATTTGCATAGCTTCCACTATCACTAAAGATTAAGAAAATAGGTGCTGCATTGACATAAATCTCCAGACTAAATTATAACAGTACCTTGTACACAGTTCTTGTTATGTGAAAGGCCAGAGCATGCTCAGTGGGAGATGTCATTACCTATTCCATTCATAAGCAAAAATCCCCAGGAAATCGATGCCTGCAGGTGGAATGTGTCAGTGATCCCACCTTTGGGAGTGCTGCTCTCAGGACCAGATCCACACCTCTCATCACGTGTCAGGGGCAGACAGGGAGCAGACCCTCTCCTCAAAAGCTAAGAACAAGACCCTACAGCAAAATCCTGTCCTGCTTTTCCCTGTTCCACGGGGCTAACCTGGCCCTGTCAGCAGTTTACTGTATATCACCTTTAAAATCCACCTCACCCGAGAGGAACATTTGTATTATGTTAGATCCTGCACCATATACTTTAAAGAAATTAAGCATGCACATTTGCTGTTCTATTTCACCTCAGATCTCAGAAATTCTCACTCCAGTTACAGCAACTGCACTCCCTGCATTTTGCATTTCTGCATCCAGTGGAAGGTGTCCCTGGCCATGGCAGGGGCTTGGAATGAGGTGGTCTTCACGGCTGCTCCCAACCCAAACCATTCCATTAGTCTGAGAGCAGTACAATAGCACATGATTCCTGGCCACAGAAATTAACTTGTCAAAAGTTTTGATGGTATAATAATAATTTATAATACTTGATGGTATAATAATAACAATCCAGTTTTAAGGGTTTATCTACACAAAAAGAAATCATAAGAACTAGTGTAAGTTGTTTTAAAGTCATGAAGAGCAACTTCAACAGGGTTCTGGTGTCTTTCTCAGCAAAAAGTTCCATTTCAGAAGCAGATTTGATGTGTCAGCTTCACTGACCCTGCCTGGAGTTGTGCACTGAAGGTGTGTTAGCACCTCATGGTGGGGGAAATTGCAGCCTTTGGGGAGGTCCCAGCAAACCCCACAGAGTCCCAGGGAGGTGGCAGGAGAACACTCCTGGCCCACCAGGCAGATGACAAATGATCAAAACTGATAAATTTGATTTTTCATTCAAGAGTTTTAGTCCAGTTTCACCATGCAGCCTGGCTCAGATCCTGGCAGCCTGGGCTCAGCAAATACCCAGTGCTGCTTTCTGACCTGGATAAAGAATAAATACAAACCCCAGGCCTGGAGCACCCCACAGCAGTTTTCATCCACAGATTAAAACTGAAAAAGCCTCTCCAACACATGCAGAACAAAAGAAAAGGCTTCTCAATATTTAAGAGGCCCCAAAAAAGGGATTATATTTTTTTACCTTAACATACCTAAAAAAGTCTGGATGAATGTTTCTAGATACCCATCTGTACTGGTCATACATTCTCAAGAAAATAACTGGGTTTCATACATTTTCACAGAAATGTGTCGGCATATCTTAATGTGGATAAGAAACCTAAAGTGCCAGTGATTCTGCCCTCCTTTCCATTTCTTTATTTGTGATATTGGGTTGTCATACATTACCAGCTGAAGAATGGCAGAGCTGGAAAAGAAGATCATATTAACTGTGATGAAAAGAAGGATGAAGATGGTGAGGCCCCATTCACTGTTTAAAGTACAGCAAATCTGCTCAACAATACAGTTCTTCCTTTTTTTTCAGTTATTGTCAAATGATCTTAGAGATCTTTCCCAACCTAAACCATTCTGTGGTTTCCTATATGAGAGGAGGAATCTTCCTATATGAGAGCCTCCCTATGAGGCTTGAGAGCAGTAGCTGTAACATTTAGCCACAGTCTTTTGGCTGCCTCAGTTTATAGGAGAGGAATATTTATTCATTCAGTATGCCAGGCTCTGAGTTTGTTTCACAAAGGGTTATAAACTCACTTAGCATCGGAAATGACTGTTAAAAACCAGAAGCAATCCAGAACCCAATGCATTTCAGACATTTAATTTCACTTTCACTGGTCCTTGGGACATATGAAATCATTTTGTTCTAAGGAATATGCCACTGAAAATCCCTGTTGTAACCACCCACGTCAGAAATAATTCCAAGTATGTATTTGATTCTTCTGCCTAAAGCCTTTGCCACACACACAATCTAACTATCAAATCAAGTCAAGAGATTATAGTCTTACCAAGGTAAATCCCACGCATTCACATGGACCAGCTCATGTACAAGAGTGTAACACACACAGAGACCTAGTGACTGTGTTTAATTTCTGCAAAATATTTAAGGAAAGGGTTGGTAAACTATTTTTACATGACCCTTGATTTAGAAAGGCTTTTTCTAATCAGAGAAATTTAAAGAACAGCACTGAGATAAAGCAGTCGTGTCAAGATTATGCAGTAAACTTGAACTAAATCCAGAAGTCTAAAAATACATCAGTCCAGCAAAACAATTTTAGTTTAATGGATGGGAGAGGAAGATAAGTGGCTAAAGAATACTTTCAAGATCAAGATTCTAATTTATCTCCTTGCAATAACACTAAGGTTGTTCTGAGCATTATTATAATCTATGAGATTATATGCTTAAAACATGACTACCACAAAGAATGAAAATATTCCTCTAAGATCAAAGAAATATTAAAATTTGAAAATCTGCCCTTCAAAAGTCCTTAAAAACAGAGTTGCTGTTATAGATATAATTAGCACACACTCTTGAGATTTCTGGGTTTTTTAATGGAAATATTCTCTCAGGGGAGCACATCAGTTTCACTCTTGAATAGGAAATCTCTAAAAACTGCTAAACACTGAAAACAGACTTGCAGTTATGAGTTACACAACTTATTATTAAAAATCAGTAACTCATAGTAAAATAACCAGACTGTGCCTTTTTTTAAGATAAAATTGAGCAGCAACACAAGAACATCCTATTCCTTTCTTCTTTCAGCAACAGCAAAGAGAGGAGTTAATGTCATAACCAAAACCCAATTCTAAATTTTGGTACACCTGTATACATCTTCAAAACCACATCTGTTTGCACACAAGAAGTGTTTGTGTGTGCATCCATGGGTGAACCCCCAAGCCCAATTTTTCTAGTCAAGTCTTAGAGAAAACCACCCAAATCCTGTCCCTTGTGTACTGATGTATCTCTAGGAAGGAACAGATCCTGAATTCCAAAGGCTGTTGCTGCCAGTTTTGTTCTCAGATTTAAGAATATCGTGACAAATGTGCAATGTGACAGCAGATTTTCTTTTCTATGATTTATATAAAAAAAAAAACAAACCAGAACAATTGAAAAAGAAGAAAAACCTATTTGAACAACCCTTAACAACTATGTTGGTGAATCTTTGGTACACCTTAGACAGGTTTTTTTTTACTGCAATAGTGTTTGAATTATCTTCTGTGAACAGTGAGAAGAATGGCAACACTGCAGCTGTAATTCTTTGAATTCATACATTTGTCTGTGTTCCTGCTAAGTCTCTTATTCTTCAGGAGGCGTATAAGTAATTTTTACCTATTGATGTATTTCTGCATTTCAAATGATCCATAGCTCTTGATTTCCTTAATGACACTTCATCTACACTCATAACTTGCTCTATCATCAGTATGAAGAGCGTAGCAGATATTTATTGCATAATGCTCACAATCTTTTCAAGAACTATTCAAAGGAAGCTTTCAGACACTTAAAATGCTCACTGTGCTCTACAACAAAGAAAAAGTTAAAATACAGTCTATGACAATGTACAGATAAAAAGAAAAATCACAAGAAATGGCTTTTGGAATTTTTACCCTTAGTTTGTCATGGCTTTTTTAGTTAAAGGATGAAGTTTGAGAGATTATTCATATTTTTTTTATGTCAATAGGAATAAAGGTTAAATGGAAAGGAGGCGATAATTGCAAAGAGCCAAATGTATCATTTTTCAGACCATCTGTGAACGGACTGTCATGCAAAACAGAAATTGGCAGGATGCACACCAGTCACCAAAAAAATCTCTGAACAAAATGTCCAACTCACAAGCAGCTTCACCATTTAGGACTGGGTCATAATGGAAGCTTAAACAAATATTAATTATTAATTAATTATTAACTTAGGCACAAGGGGAATAGAAGGAAAGAAAAAAACCATAAAAATCCTCCTAAAACTTCTCTCCCCACGCCAGTGCAGCTGCTCAGGACTTAGTGCAGTAGGTCAGGAAACACATGCTTCAGCACTCTAAACTCAGGAAATGTCCAGTGAAAATACTTGTTTCCTGAGTAGCCAGCTCCTCTAACAAACCAGAACAAGACAAAACATTTAATTCAAAATAAAGAAATACATAAGTAAAAGCAGGAGATCCTAAATTTCTGCAAAAGTGGGGGGAAAAAATCTTCATTTTCTCCTATTTCATAACTCCCAGAGCAGGGATCAAATGAGACCAAACTTTAACTTTCAGGCTATTGTCTAAGAAAGCTCCAAGGGAAGATTCAACTGTTTAACCAATTATGTAAAATTGCTAAACAGCAATTTTTGTTGAAATTTGTGAATGAGCAACCTGGAAGAGGGATCCAATTTTCCTCCCTGCCTGGGCAAGGCCAGCAGCCCCTGCTGACCCCAGCCCCACACTGACCCCACGTCAGGCACAGCTGTGGTCACTCTGACGTTGGAACAACACCTGGGCAGCTCCTGACAACCCTTCAGCCCCAGGAAGGGACACTAGTTGGGTCTAAACCAGCATTTTTTTGTCACACAACCATTTTCAGTGGGGAACAGTGTCTGTGTAACTCAGTGAGTATTTCCCACACCGAGTTCTTTATTTGAGATGGGAACTTCAAGGAAGCTCCATGTTGGAAGGCAGAGCCTCCGTGAATTTGCAGAAGTCTGGGAGTCTGCAGGGTCTGGGAGTCTCATTAAGAGCTGTCCCCAAGAGGGAACGACTGTACACTGCCCCAGTTCCTGGCTAGAGCCATCAGCCAAATAAAAATAACCAGTAAAAAAATTTGGGTGTCCTGTGTTAAGGACCAGGGGAGGTTAAAAAATCCTACACCAACTCTTTATTTTCTTGGAACTAAGCTCCTGAGATGCCTGACAGAAAGCGGGGACTGGGAGGCTCAGAGCAGAAGCAGGATTGTTAAGGATGGCACAGTTTGATGGCATCCTGTTCCTCTGAGACGAGGTGAGGTGCCCTCAAATTCAGGCCTGGAGTTCCAGGTGGGAACCCACCTGACCTGAGGAAGTTGGATAAAGTGAGATAAAATTACCACCTTCTTCCAGTTGCTTAAATATAGTCTCACCTTAATCATTAATTGGGGTATCACTACCACCACCACAACAGTTTTGTTTCGTGTCTGGATTCAGAAGAAGGAAGTTCCGCATTTTCCAGTATAGGGAATGAGATGTTATAACCCAGGAAACTACTAGAGTGCAGAATTACCATTATAAACAGCAATGTTTATGGCACCATGCTGAATATCCACTAGAAAATGACACACATTTTCTGGTTTTGCTTCAGACATGGATACTTATATACAAATTCAGGAAGACGTACACCTTTCCAAAGGCCACCACTGATGCAATTTGAGGCATTTAGCACAGCACAGAAGGGGATTACCCAGCTGGCCACATAATGTAGAATCCAGCTCGAAATCACATCAGATATTGTTTGCTCGCCTTTCACATAACATAGCAAGGAAATCTCTCTCTGCCTGTCCTCTCACAGTGAAAAAAGAAAAGCAAATATTTCACTTACAAGCCTTGCTTAATTCTAATCTTTGCTAAATCCCATACTGGCTCAGCTGCCTACTCCAGAATCTCCGTGTCAGGACACATAATGGTTTGGTGCCCCTTTGTTATTCCTCGGTTCAGGATTAGGGAAATGCTCCCTGGGCAGTACAGCTGGTACCCTGCACGGACATCTCTGTCTGCGAGACGGTGACAGCCGAGGAAATTCTGCGTCCGTTTAAAGCATAACCTGTGTTTGCACACACCTTCCCCTCTCAGGGACAGCAGGATCCCACTGGGAGCGTCTGCCCACCCCTGAGCTGAGGGCTGAGGGCAGCTGGGAGCAGCAGAGCAGCCACCGTGCCCCCTCCCAGCACCCCGACCCTCCAACACACGGGGCCTGAGCTCTCTTACATCCCTTGGCACAAGCTGTGTCATTCCATTACTCCAATTAATGCCTCTGCCAGAACAAACAAAACAAAAATATTGTCACACTGGGAGCTGGCAAGTTGTTCAAATGACTGCAGAACAGCCACACTGGTCACAACCCAAAATAAGCCAGGCAGCTCCCCCTGAAAACTTTTGTGAAACTTTCTCATGATAATTTTGATATTTTAAAATAAATAGTCAGCCTTAATCAAGCTGTGCCTGATTTATCATAATGGAAAGACCTGCACAAGACCCACTGTGGATCTCTGTGAAACACGAGTTCCTACTTTCAGCTCATTTTCATCCTCTAATATTGTGCGAGTAATCAAGCAGGGCTGAAGCGTGTCAGACTGAGAGCTCGCAGGACCCATCTGGCTCAAAGTCAGTGCCTATACAGCTTCCTAGGGATTTGTCACTCTGGAAAGCACAGCTGTAATTTACAAAGGTCCGTTTCTATTTGTTACTGCTGCTCCAGTCGGGTTTTGTTACAGCTGACAAACTCCCACAGCACCTCTGAGGAGGTGAGACCTTTCCATGTCTGTTCCAGTGGCTCCTGAGTTGACACTTTCACAAAAGTATTTCCACACTGTTTATCTTCAACCACATTCAGGTGCTCTAAAAGTGAGATTTGGCAGCTCCAAGTCCCGGAAAGTACCGAGAGGGCCTAAATGTTTCATCCCAGGCAGTGATCAAGAATACATAATAACCAGCTCAAACTAAATCAGACCTTTACACTGCAGAAGGATCACACGCTTCCCTTGGAACACCTTTCCAGCCATAATGCTTAAGTTATGCATGCAGCTAATGCACTAAAAACCAGTGGAAAGTAGCGTATAACTAACTTTTCATACAATGTTTTAGGTTACGAAAGGAACTCGATCCCTGCACAGACAGTGACATGACGGCAGGTCCATCAATGCAGGGCTCACAGGCTGGGTGACATGCCTTGCAACAGGGCAGAACTGCAGTGGGAGCACGTGGCAGCAGCACCAGGAGGTGCTCCTGAGGGCCCAGGTGAATGGACCTGCTCTGAAGGACAAAACCACCACATTTAGCACCTGCAGCAAGTGAACAGGGCAGGTTTTGCACTCACTTCAGTGAGAACCTGCTGCAGCTGAAAAGGATGGTCTGGTAGCTTCTGCAGGCAGACTGGGAGAGCTGTGGAAAAGCAGAAGATGACAGAAAATGGTCTGGTCTACAGTCAGATCAAGTTTTGCTCGCCTAAAGCCGAGGGCAATTTAGATTAAGATTGCTTCTTTGTGAAAAGAGAAGGAGGTAAGTATCTCAAGCCAAAGGTAATTTAGCACCAGAGATGTGTGCAGGCAGCTAATTGAAAGGGATAGTATATTTGCAATTCCTTTTTGTGTAGAAGCTTCAAAGCTTCAACCTGACATTTTAATTGCTCCTTTAAATCACTAAAATTAGAGAGATTAAACCTATCTGTCCTTCTCGCTAGCACAGGGCAGATTTTCCTACGTGTAAATCATTATTTGTCAGAGATACTCCTCCAAAGACTCTTTTTTCCCCTGCCTCTTTCTCACTCTCTCCTCTCCCTCTCACATGTGCTTTAAAAAACAAATGCTTGCACTGAGGAAGCCAGGCCCTCCTGCCAAACACAGGCTCCCATCCCACTCCCATCCTCTCCCATAATGTCACCTTGTTCTGGTGAGAAACGGGACATTCTCTGCAGCATTCACTGGAGGAGGAGGAGGAGGAGGAAGGCAGCCTTGAAGCATGCTGGAAATACAATGTACCCAGCTAAAATCAGTGACAGAGCTCTTGAAACAAAGCTGCTGTGTTCATCAGGGAGCAATTCATTTGTTTGGGTGTAAGTATTTGCTTCTTGTCTAACATTTATTGTTCACGCTGGGAGATCTTTGGTCTCCAGCTTGAGCTGAGGAAGAAACAAGCTTCTCAAAGTTCTTTTAACCTATCTGCCACAAATGTTAAAAAAAAATACCCAAGATCAGCTTAGGCCTTGAATTCAAGTTTTTGTTGAAACAATCTCCTTGAAGCCCATGTCCAGTAGAATCATTTCAGAACAAAATGACTGATTTTAGAATCAACTACTTTTCTTTAAGTTGTGTTAGATATTCTTAGTAGAGAATAAATATGTATGTTTGCTAAGCTTATGTAAGTACTTTTTCCTTTATTCACTGGTAACAAAAATGGCATTATTTTGCTAATTTGGCTTCATCTACAGCTATTTAGAGTTTTTAAGTAAAGCTCAAATCACTTCTACTCACGCAGAGTACACTCATACCTTATGAGTGTGAACAAGTATGAGCACCTGCAGAGAGAACAATTTAAGTAAATGAACAACAAAAGATGTTTCTCCTTTAAAAATCAGTGCATGGTATCTTACTGATCCTGGCACAATGCACTGATTCTGTGCACAAAAGATGTAAATAAAAAGCTAAGGAGAGAAAAAAAAAAAACAATAACGTGTTTGAAAGAATAGTACAAAAATAAATCAAGTAAATTTGCAAGTCCTACAAGCCACAGGTGGAAGAATTAATTCTCCATGTGAATTGTTTTTACCTAGTGCCAGGGTTTGTGTGGGTGCTCTGTAGATTGTACTGCTGTAGCTTTACTCCTGTAACATCTGCAGGATTTCTGCAGCAAGACTGCAAATGACTGGTGCGTGTTTTGGCAGGAGGTTCCTCTCCCACATTACCAGTCTCACTGCTTTTTTTGACACTGGCTGTGTGACAGACTCAGAGCAGGGGAGGAATTCACTCCTGAGGGGATGGGGCTCGCTGCAGCTGGAGCTCCACGCCAGGACTACTCATGGCAAAACTAAAAGAAGGGATTAGCAGGAGGCCTGTTAGGATGAGACCATTCAAATTTTTTAGGGATTTTTGCACATTACAAGGCAGACATTGGAGCAGATCTAGAGAAATTCCGTATGGATTTTGGAAGATGTCACTGATTTAAGAAATCAAGAACCAGTCTAATAGAAGTGTATAAACAGAAAGTGAAGAAACTGCTGAAGTCCATTCCTATGTTAGAATCTGTTAGTATTGTTATACTATTTTTATATATTGGGAAAAGAATGAAGGTGTGCAACAACCTATAAATGGTGACAGAGCACTCCAGCTGCAGCAAGGCATGAGCCATCCAGCCATCCTTCACATTCCTCAGGAGAGAAAGGACATGTAAAGGACAGAACATACTCTATTTATGCCTACAGTACATATTATCATCCATACAGGCCCCAAGCTGTGCACCTGGGGTGCCTTAACTTTCTGTACCTTACCTCGTGTTTCTTTTTATCTTTATCATACTGTGGGAATAAACAACTAATATGCAAATTTTCTGGAAGACAACAGACAAAAATATGTTTAAGATATGTAGAGATTAATATTTAACAAGGCAGATGAACTAAAGAATAGGACAAGGAGCACAGCTTGGCATCGTCAAAGCAGCTAACTATAAAGTAAGTGGAAATAACAGCAATAAAAACTGTATTTTAAAAGACACCTGCAGAAAGGCTTAGAAACGCTTAAGAACCTGAACCATCCTGCTTTAGAGAAAGGTTTCACACACAGCTCAGGACCACCACAGGCAGTGCTCCTCTGGGTGTTCACCTAAAGAGAAGCACAGCCAAGGTGCGAGCCTTCATGTGCAAGCTGTCCAGGACACTGCATACTTATCAGTTCATACATTTATCATTGCAAGTCTAAAATGCTATGGCCAGCACTCTCCACAGAAGATCACTGCATGTCCTTCATGTCTGGTTCTCAGAGAATGCGTGGCCACAGGCCCTTGCTGTGAGTCTGTCACCCTGCTTGTCTCAGTGCATCCCAGTCAGAGCTGGAAGATGGGAAGTGCAGAAGAGCTAAAGGCATCTTAGGGAAAACAAAATAAAACAACCAGAAGAAAACACCTCCAAAATAAAATGAATAACTAAATAAACAAATAAATAAAATTAAAAATCAACACCAAAGCACAAAACAGCCAGAAGGCTTCAGGGCACAGTGAGAATAGAAGACACACAGGTGACCTGTACCTCCTCATACTCCCCCACAACCCCCATCGGATTCCAGCTCCTGGAGCTGCTCTACTTGGCCAGTCCAGTCAGCTCCAATGACTCCTGCTTGCAGGTAACTTTCCACTTTTGAGCCTGGGTAGGTCTGTTCCCTTCACACTGTCCCTCAGCAGAGTCTCACTAGGCCTCTCTTCATTGCACAAAGAGTCACAAACTCGTGTTCACTGTGAAAATTAGCCCCGTGAAAGCCTGCTGATGTGTCCTACATCTTGCATCAGAAAAGGTAGCAAATCACAGAATTACAGAATTGTTAGGGTTGGAAAAGGCCTCTGAGAGCATCAAGTCCAACCATGAACCCACACCTCTGTGTTCACCACGGCTGCTACCCCTCCCTGGCACCCACCCTTGTGCAGAGCGTTCTCATCAGCCTCCAGCCCTCTCTTCTCTACTCTTCACATGCACAGAAGCATTTCATACCTCAGCTCCTCCTGGGTTGCCGACTCCCCACCTTTTCCAGCTCCCACTCTCTCACCTCAATCAGGCCGTACCTCGACTGTACGCACCCTTCAACACGTGTGCAAAGTCTGGATTTACACTGTGCTACCGTAATAATCTTCCCTGTTCTTTTCCTTGTAAGTGCTGATGTTTCCTTTGCCTTTCTGACTCTTGCTGAGCACTGAGACCACCTAAAGAAACAACCTGGTCTCCTCCTCAGATCTCAGTCCTGAGCCAATGCCTTCAGGTGCAGAGCTCAGACTGTTTTGCCTCGTGTGCATCACTGAGTATTAATCAACACTGGATTTCATCTGCCACTCTGCTCATGTTCCACGTAGGAGTACTGTAAATGGCACACGTCACCATGTCTGCGCCAGGGAAGCCAAGAATGACTGAACAAAAAGCAAAAAATCCCCACAAATCTCATTCACTGCCCAGAAATGATTCACTGACTGATCATGTCCATGCTATCAGATGAATGAGACAGGAGACCACTGGGAAAAAGAAAGGCATTTTTAAAAAAAATCCCACAATCATGGTAACACACATACGGGAAATAAAATTATTTGATTTACCCAAATTTGAACTTTATGACTCTGCAACTTCAGTACTATCTCTACCACAATTAATTGGACCAAGTTACAAAACAGGTTCAAGGTCTGGTTTGTAGCCTCTTCCATTTTCATCCTGATTACAGGTAGACACTGGATTACTCCAACTCAGTCTCCTGCGACTCAAACCCACACATCTTCTTCTGCACAACCTTCTCCCTGTTTTTCACGTCACTCAGGATAATGACCTTTAATGACGAACTAGCTTAAACAGCAACACAAAAAAGAACTTATGAATACTAGGTATGTTGGTTTTCCCTTTTCCAACATTCTTGTGCTCTGATATTCCTTAAAATGATTGCATAACTGTAGATTGTATTTCCTCTCTTACTTCAGTATTATGAATATTGAGAAGCAGTGATTTTGACAATACAAAAGCAATGGTTTTTTTAATTGAATTGCTTCCCAGTGGGAAAACTCAGTATTTTGTCCTCACACTTTGCTTCCTGAACAATTTGTAAACACACTGAAATTAATTCATAAAGCAAATTGTGTCAGTAATTCCATGGCAGTGTCTGATCCCAAAGGCAAATAATATTCATCATTCAAATAAAAGTTGCTAAGTAGATGTCTGTGACTGGTTCATCACCTTGAGAGTGACCACACAGCACACACAGGGCAGGCACGGAATCAGACCCAGCCAGCAGGGGTTTAGGACAGGCAGGCCCTACCTGATCTCCTTCTGTCACCAGGTGACCCACCTGGTGGATGGGGTAAGGTATGGCTATGTCCACCTAGACACTCCCACAGCACCTCCTGGAAAAGCTGCATCCCAGGGCCCAGAGAGGTCCCCTGGGATAAGAACTGGCTGATGGCCAGGCCCGGGGACAGGGGGGAATGGTGCTGCATCCCGTGGTGTGGGGCCACCAGGGGTGTCCCCAGGGATCAGTGCTGGGCAGGGCTGTCCAGTCTGGATGAGGGGTTGGAGTGCTCCCTCAGCAAGTTCATGGACAACACCAGAGTGGGTGGATGTGGATCTGCTGGGGGGCAGGAAGCTCTGCAGAGGGATCTGGACATGCTGGATCCCTGGGTCAAGGCCAACGGGGTGGGGGTCAACAAGGACAAGTGCTGGGTCCTGAACTTCATCCTCAACAACCCCACAGAACACTCCAGGCTGTGGCAGAGGGGCAGGAAACCTGGGAAAGGCCCTGGGGGTGCTGGTGATAGTGGCTGGACATGAGCCCAGGAGTGGCCAAGTGACCAAGAAGGCCAGTGGCCCCTGGCCAGTACCAGCCATCGTCTGCCCAGCAGGACCAGAGCAGTGATTGTCCCCCTGTGCTGGCACTGGGGACGCCCCATCTCGAGGGCTGTGTCCAGTTCTGACCCCTCGATTGAGGAAGGAAATCGAGGGGCTGGAGAGTGTCCAGGGCAGGGAAGGGAGCTGGGAAGGGGCTGGAGCAGCAGGAGGGGCTGAGAGAGCGGGGAAAGGGGCTCGGCCTGGAGCAAAGGAGGCTCAGGGGGGCCCTTCTGGCTCTGCACAAGCCCCTGACAGGAGGGGGCAGCCAGGGGGGATTTGGGCGCTGCTTCCAGGGGACAGGGACAGGAGGAGAGGGAACGGCCTCAGCGGTGGCAGGGGAGGGGCAGGTTGGACAGCAGGAGGAATTCCTGCCTGGAAAGGGTGCTCAGGCCTTGGCAGGGGCTGCCCAGGGAGGTGTGGAGTCCCCGTCCCTGGAGGTGCCCAAGGAAGGCCTGGCCGTGGCACTCAGAGCTCTGGGCTGGGGACAGCTTGGACTCCATGGGCTGGGATGACTTTTCCAAATTAAATGTTTCTCTGATAAAGTTCCTAACACTGAACAATACTCTGTTGTAATCTAAAAATCACAGGAAGTACACAAGAGTAAGAGCAGCACTGATCCATTCTCATGCAGAAATTGTTTTCTCATGATGTCCTCTCACTCATCAATCAATGACCACAACTGCATCCATAATTCTGGATACAAAATCCACTGAAATCCATGGGGATGATTTACTGCCTTACATGAATTTCATGGGTGATTTTGAGACTGGGGCCTTCAAAGCAGTCTCTTGACATTCCAGTGGAAAAGAGGCAAGTGTGAGTTTACAGCTGGACCGTGTTGTCACACACAATCAAAGTGAACTGTGGATTTGAGCATGTCAAGGCAAAGTGAATTTGACTTTCTAGACTTTTAAAAAGCTGGGTTTTATCTGCAGCATGACCTATGAGAGGACTCTGTTAGTGGAAGATATTAATAAGTCAAAGAGTACACAGCAAGACAAGCAGCACATTCAAAACCTAAATCAAGTATTTTAAGTTGCACTAAATACCTTCAGTCAGTACCTGCTTTCCAAGGAATATACTGTACAGGCTTGAAATCAGTAAAACTGCTCTTGTGTACACCAACCTTGCACATAGAAAAGCTCATTTTCAAAATAAAATCTTAAATTCTAGAAGTGAATAAAAAATCCCAAAACCCAAGGAAGATATTATCTAGATGTTTAGCAGATCCCATACACATCAAATATTAATCTTTCAGTAACAGGGTGAACTAGAAATATTAAGAAATCAATGAATAGGGTTGGGAAAAACCTTAAAAAATATCCAGTTCCATGGGCAGGGACACCTTCCACAAACCCAGGCTGCTCCAAGCCCCACCTGACCTGAGCTTGTGTTCCTAAGAACGCAGAGGTTTGTTCTTGAGAGATGCTCACCTCCTGAGACCCCGGGTGTCCCATTTCCCCCTCTCCCTGCACAGCACACCCTCTCACCTGGCGGGCTCCCGTGCCCAGCCGCAGCTGTGGCAATGGCAAAAGCAGAGGCAGGAGACACTGAGCAGTGGCTGTTGTCAGCAGTCTGCACTGTAGAGGGAACAGACAGGGAGAAGTTAGCTTCTGTGGACCTTTCACTAAACAACTATAAGACTTAGAATCTTCAGTAATGTTTATGCTTTGTGAATGTTTTATGCTGTCATTGTCAGACGATTTTCTGTTAAAGACCATAAAAGTATCATAATCGTATTTGTGGTTTATATTTCCAGGTCAGTATAATTAATATTGCTACGGAAGAAAACATCTAGGACCCTGCCAAGGTGAGGAACAAGAATATTAACCAAATAGGAGAAAAAAAAAAAAAAAAAAAGAGAGAGAGAGAGAAAAACAATGGCATAGAAAATAGCCTAAACAAAAAGTCATGGCAGAGAACTGAGCACATTAACCAGCTTCTGATAACTAGATTCACATGTTTTCCCTGGTCACTGCCCAGGATGAGCGCAGTTTTGCAGAATTTATCAAACTTTCTCTACAGGGAGTGCTGTGAACATTGCCTCTGACTAGGACTCAGATAACATCCCACTGTTGCCCACAGTTTCCATTCTGCCACAAATGCGCCCAATCACAGAAAGTTACTATTGGTTTAAATTTAAAGTGTCCCAGCAACTAAGCAACAGGTGAGAAAGGTCTGCTCTGTTTTTGTGTTAGTCCCAGGTATGAAGTACCTGCCCAGAAACCTGCCTTGCAGGAGCTGGCACCATTTTAGGCGTTATGGGCGCAGCTCACAGCTCTGCTAATGATTTCAGAGAGCCATGTGAGAGCTATTTGAGGAGCTCCAGCTCTCTTTTACCTCTTCAATTGAGCAGCTTATTCAAATTTTGGAATGAATAATGTGACACCATCTGTAAATGTTCAGTGTTACAGAAAGAAACAGACACAGTCACTCCCCGTTGACAACAATGGGTGTTGTGTGTTTCATGATTACAGATGGTGCCCAAAATATGTCCCCTCATCAGCTGAAAAAAATATGTCAAAGTCTTGAGAGTTCTGTGAGAACAGAACTGATTCAATATTAGTCTTGAACTTGGGCACATCCTGCTTGAGCTATTTCAGAACACTGAATCATACTGGAGTCTCAGTATGCTTCCAAGTCTCATTATTGCTACTCAAACTTAGCAGGCACACTTCACATTTTAATGGCTTTTTATATTTGTAATACCTGAGAAATAAGGAAAATACAAGGAAAACAGATGATTCAGACGTTATTATGGCTTTCTACTGTCCTACAAGGATCACAGGTACAGTGATTAAAGCCTATTTAGAGTGACTCTCACCTCCTGGCTGACGATAGCGGAGGTGCCGCGGAGTCGAGGGCGACCTGCACGGGGAGAGCTCTGTGGTGTCCACGACTGAGGTGCTCTCAGGAATAGTCCTGTCCACTGACACAGACTCTAGAACTGCTGCTTTAAGAGAGAATAAATGTCAGTACTGGGGTGATCATGCATAATTTGGTATACAGTTGTTTTGAAAAGTGCTGCTTCTGGAACTTGCCATTAGGTTTTTCCATTAACTCAGCAAAATTATCCTCTGGATGGGGTTAAAGGAGTGGGAAAATTTTGTACGAATGACACAGACACACAAAGGCTCATAAATAAAGAACTTGGTGAAAACCAGCGAGTTGTCAGTTTTAAAGTACGTCAGATAAGAATGCACTTTCAGTCAGGAGAATCTGCAGTGACATGAACACATAATAAGGATACTTGAACTCACAGGTTTCCTGTGAGCTGGGGAAAATAATCCTTGTTGAATAACTACGTGTAATCAAAATCTGTCCAATAAAATTGCCAAACAGCACTGGAGAGCAGACTAGTCCATGGTGGAGCTCTTTCATCAGAATAAAAAAAGCAATGAGAGAAATACTACTTCTAAAATAAGGGAAAACAAGCTGATAAAATACACCCTACATTTGATATGAATGACAGCTCTGCCTGCAGCATAAGCATTGTGTATATAAAGCTAAATATAAACAAAAACTTTGGAAAACAAGAACTCTGAAAGCAAACAACTTTGAAAGTGGGCAAAGAAGCTGAAAATTCCAGCATGTAAAGGGAAAACATTCATTGAGAACAACAATCACCATAATAACATGTCACAGCGAACAGGATTTGTGCAGTTGCACTGAATTTAGGTAAGCCATACCTGGATTTTTGGAACTCTGGTAGTACCAGAGCAACAGTGTTGCCCATTTCCATTCCCCTTATGAGATTTATTTTTAAACTTACTCATCTTCCTCACCATGCTGCATGCAGCTGGGTGACAAAAGGAGTCTCTCCTGCATGTCAGCTCCAAACTGAATGAAAGCTGTTCAGCAGGAGATCCCCAAAGAGATGGGATAAACTGCACAGACAGCAATTTAGGATGTTTATGGGCTTCTGACCACTTCCAAATGTTCCTTGTGTTGCCCAGGTGACACTTCCAGCTTTGACAGACCACAATGAAAAACCTGAATAACTCTTCAACAATGCCCAGTGCTTACACACGGGCAGTGCAACCTGTTCTTTACTAGTTCACTTCAAAATAAGTAGAAAAAACATTACACCTAAGACTGCAGTTACCTGTCTGTGATTAATTTGAAGGCATGGACTGTATTTTGGGACAGGCTGTTCTATCGTCACATTGATTTGAATGTGGCTACTGTAGTGCACAGAATTTGCCCAACTTTGCATAGAAAAAACTCTATTTTATATATATAAATAGTCTGTTACGCAATTCATTTAAAAACATCCAGCATACTGGATATGTAATATAATGATTATGCACAACAGCTAAGCAGTATTTTTTGAAGCATACAGCATGAGCAAAGACCACAGAATTACAGAATCACAGAAAATCCTGAGCTGGAAAGGACCCACAGGATCACCCAGTGCAGCCCCTGTCCCTGCACAGACCCCCACCAACCCCACCCCGTGCATCCCTGGGAGCGTTGTCCAAAGGCTCCTGGAGCTCTGGCCGCCTTGTGGCCGTGCCCATCCCCTGGTCAGTGCCCAGCACCCTCCGGGGGAAGAACCTTTCCCTGATGTCCAGCCTGACCCTCCCTGGCACAGCTCCAGCCCTCCCCTGGGTCCTGTCCCTGTACCAGGGAGCAGAGCTCGGAGCTGCCCCTCAGGAGGGGCTGCAGCCCCCTGAGGTCTCCCCTCAGTCCCCTCTACTTCAGCTGGACAAACCCAGTGCCCTCAGCCGCTCCTCCTGTGGCCCCTCCAGACCCTTCCCCATCCTCATGGCCTTCTTTGGATGCTCTCTAATGGCTTTAGATCTTTCTGATATTGCGGTGCCCAAACTGCCCCTGGGACTCGAGGGGAGGCCACTCCGGCCACTCCATCGCATCCACAGGGATGTCCCTCCTGGCTCCAGGGCACAGCTGGCTCAGATCCAACTGGCCATGGAGCAGAACCCCAGGACCCTTCCCACAGCTGCTCCCCAGCCTCTCATTCCCAGTCCATACACACAGCCAGGGGTGCCCTGTCCCAGGGACAGAATGTGGCACTTCCCTCATTAAACCTCACACAGCTGGTGATTGCCCACCTCTGAATTTGCCCAGGTCTCTCTGCCGGGCCCCTCTGCCCTCGAGAGAGTCGACAGCTCCTCCCAATTTAGTGTCATTGGCAAACTTACTTAGTACTCCTTCCAGTCCTGTGTGCAGGTTGTTGGTGAAGATGCTGAAGAGAACAGGGCTGAGGATGGAGCCCTGGGACCCCACCAGTGACCGGTGCCGGCCTGGTGTCCGCCCAGCCTCTGTCACCCCTCGTGCCCAGCCCGTGAGCCAGCTGCTCACCGTGTGTCTGTCCAGCTGTGGGATGGACAGGCTGTGCAGAAGGATCCCGGGAGAGACAGTCTGGAAAGCTTTGCTGAAGTCCCAGGGGATTCCACCCACTGGCTCTCCTGGATCAGCCAGGTGAGCTACCCTGTGGTGGAAGGAACCCAGGTGCAACAAGCAGGACTTGCCCCTTATGAAGCCGTGCTGGCTGTAACCTATTGTTGCCAGATGAATAGCTGTTTGCTCAGCTGGTAGGGAAAAGACAATGAGTATTTTGTAAAATCACTGGCCTATGGAAGTACATAATGGGGGTCGTGTTAACCATCAACCAAGAACAGGAGAAGGAGAACATGCTTTCATCTCCAAAACAATGAATTACATTAGTTGTGCCAACTCAGGTCCAGATTTGGAAAAATAACATTGAATTAATTGGGCAGTCAAGTATAACTCCAGGGCTGATGACCACCACAGACCACTGGAAAGACCCCCAGGCCAGAGGAACATGTGAAAAAGGGGAGGGAATCTGTGTTAATGACTTTGGGGGGGATGATTATCATAGGTAAGTTTGCTCTGGGAAAATCAGTGCATATGTATGTAAAATATAGTATGTAAACAGGAGCTTTTTCTGTACTCAGCATGCACAGCATTTCAGAGAAAATATCCCTTCATGCATTCAGCTCTGAGTAAAGAACGGCTGTTTCTTAATGCTGCATTGATGTTAGGGAGACTTTATCCTTTTTCCAGTAACAGGATGCCTATGTTGTCCTTCAGGTGTTTTTCAATACCTTCCAGAATAATCTTCTCCATACCTTACCAGACACTGAAGTGAGACTGATGGGCCTGTAGTTTCCAAGGGTCATCCTTCCTGCCCTTTTTGAAAACTGGGACAAAGTTAACCAGCTTCCACTCAACTGGAACCTCTCCAGACTAATCAAATATCATTGAGAAGCCTCGCAATGACACCAGCCAGCTCTTTGAGTATTCTCAGATGAATCCCATCATGCCCNCTCTTCTGGTCCTTAATTCATGAACCCTTAGTTAAATTTTCTCTCCTCTGTCCAGCTACACAGGGGAGTGAGTGAGCAGCTTTCATAAGTGCCTGGCAGCCAGGCAGGGTCAGCCCACAATACATTCTCATGCCATGGTCCTTCAGCTCAGGGCACTGGAAGTCCCTTAGCCCATGTTGAAGACAGAGGTAAGGAAAGCATTAAATATCTCTGTCTTGTCAAACTCCCTGTTTGTGAGGTGGCCATCCTCATCCTAGAATGGGCCAATGTAATTTCTGCACTGCTTTTTTCCAATGTGTTTAAAAATCCTCTTTTTATTGTCCCCCAAAGTTCTGGCCAGTATCAACTTCAGTTAAGTTTTGGCTGCACAATTTTCCTCCTTGCAGAGCAGCATTTCTGTGTTCCTCCCATGTCACCCAACTGTCTCCCACTAGGCATACACCCTGCTTTTTTTGCTTTATCTCCAAAAGAAGATCCCTGCTCAACCAAGCCAGCCTTCCGTCTCATCTGCTTGACTTTCAAGATTTTGGAATAGCCTCTTCCTGTGCTCTTAGGAGATGATGCCTAAAAAGTGACCAGCACTAATGGACCCCAGCATCTTTGAAAGCATTTTCCTAGGGATCTTGCTCACTATTTCCCCGAGAAGCTTGAAGTCTGCTATGCTCATATCTGAGGGTGAAATTTTGCTAGCACTTTTACCAACAAAGATTTTAAGCTCAATCGCTTTGTGACCGCTGTTGCAAAGACAGCCACAATCACCACCTCATTCATGCAATCCTCGATTAACAAGAAACAAGTCAATGAGGTCATCTTTCCTAGTCAGCTCTCCCAGTACTTGTACTCTGAAGTTGTCATCCAGGTGTTTTAGTAATATTCTGACCTGGGCTGTACCAGCTGTGTGATGCTCCCAGTTAATTTCTGGCAGGTTGAAATACCCCAGAAGGACAAAAGCAGTTGACTTGGAAGCATCCCTTAGTTCCTCAAAGAATAATTAATTGGCATTATTGTCTGGGCTGGGAGATCTATAGTAGACTCCCAGAGAAACGTCTGCATTATTTGACTGTACCTTGATTCTTACCCAGAGGCTCTCAACTGTGCCACTGTCCACTGTGACCTCCCCACACTCTAACCCTTCTATTACGTACAATGCCTCTCCTCTGCCTCTTCTGCATTACCTATTCTTTCTAAAGAGTCTGCAACTGTCCAATAGGGCACTTCCATCACAGGACTCATCCCAGTAAGGTTTCACTTATGCCAGCAATGTCAAATCACTGGGTCTGGGCCAAAGATTCAAGTTCCTCATTTATTCCTCATGCTGCATGCACTGGTACAGAAACACTTCAGGTACAGTTTGTTGTAGCCAACATCTCATGATTGAGGGATCTCACTAGCATTGTTCCTCAAGTTTTGGCACATCACCCCACTGTCTCTTACTGGCCAGCCTAGTTTTGTCCCTTTCCCCTTCCAAACTAGTTTAAAGCTCTATCAGTAAGTCCTCCTAGTTCCTATGCTAGAAACCATTTTCCCCTCTGAGAGGTGCATCCCATCAGGTGCCAGTCGAACAGATGTTGTAGAGACCATCCCATGGTCCAAAACCACAACATTTTTCTGATGGCAGCAGCCTCTTCTATTGATAGACTCCTATAGTGCTACAGCAGCTAACTTTCCTGTTAAAAAGTTGGGTTTATTTTTTTTAACAATAGACTACATTCTGTAAAAACAATTCCTCTGCATAATGAAACATCTAATTTCTTATGAGGGCACTAGTAATTCATCAGACATAATGTTTTGATCATATTTTTCTTAGTTTATGTTTGGTAATTGTTTTTTCTTTCCTCTTACGAATTTTTGTTGTTATAGTACTAGCAACTAAAATTGAGCTACGTTTTCCTCAGATTTACAGGTCAAATTCCTCAGACTGTAAGCCAGGCCATGTTCAATCATTTTAAAATATTAATTTTAGGAATAAAAGTGCATTATTAAATTGCATCATTTTCTGTTTAGTGTAACAACAATAGAAAAAAGTTACTGCATACTTCTATTCTAATTCAAAAGGCCATTCTTCTGTCCCCAAAGGAGAAATACCACCCACTTATGTTTCCTGTGAGATTGGAGCTACTGTCTTGCTTTGCCATCTATAAATACAATGATCCCAGTCTAGATGCCCACACTGAGGTTTATATCAACCAACTTCAGCCCTCTGGAAGTAAAACCTATTCCAAGGTGCATTACACAATCCAGAGAGGGAACAGGCATTTGCAAAGGAGCAATTAATCTATTTCAGGCATGTACCTTCTGGATGAATAACCAGGTGACATTCACACCACCTGGTATGAATGCACCGAAGTACTGAGCACATCACATACACTATTTATTGGGATTAGTGATGGAGTCTTCTGGAAAACCAGCCCTGTATGCAAACACGTTAAAGCTGTTAGGTCTTTACACCCCTATTTAACTTAATATTTCACTTCCTGTAGTAATCGTACAACTCAAAAATCTTTCTCCTCAGGAAACACAACTGGCATCAAAGGGGTTTTTTTGCCTTTCTCCTTAACACTGCACTGAAGTGAAAACCAACAAGGTGGTGTGGGTTGGAACTAGGTGAGCTTTAAGGTCCCTTCAGCCCTAACCATTCTGTGATTCTATGATTCCTGCTACTCCTAGGAAGAAGCAAGAAAACAACGGGAACAGAGAACGCGCCGTGTCCTCAGCTAGAGGGGAAGCAGCGAGCAGCACCTCTGTGCCAGCACTCTGTGGGTGTGTAGTACCTCTGCGGATGCTCCTCCTCAGCTTGTTGCAGAGGTCCAGGCGAGGGTTCTCCAGGCTGTCCTCGGCGGAGCCCGGGCTCTGCTCCGGGGACGAGAGGCCCCTGCTCAGGTCCAGCGGCGCCTTGCTGCCCGTGGGCGGCGGCGACGTGGCCGGGCTGTAGTTTGAGGTAGGGCTGCTGGCCACTGATGAAGCTGAGAGGTCGAGGGCACCGAGCCTCGAGTTCAGCGGCGAGGTCAGGGACAGCTTTCGGGTTCGGGCGGGCGAGGAGGTCCTGGAGAGTGACAGTGGAGGAGGAGAAGAGAACTTGCGGCAGAGATGGGGCGACTTCCCGTCAGCCAGGTACTCCCCTCTGTTGTTCTGGCTGGTGGCAAAGAACAGCTCCAGAGACCTGAGAGCGAGAAACATGGAAAAAGCAACATGGTAACAAGCACCAAGCGGATTTAAGTGAAAACTCTTAAATTTTGCACAGATCTGCACGGCACTGCAAAATCTGTGTGACACTCAGTTCTCAAAGCCCGGGTGGAGAGCTGAGCCAGATTCACCTAAAAGCTGGTGTCCTGTTTACAAACTAAGAGCTTGCTTCTTAGAGTATTTAGAAGCAGAAAAAAATGGGGGGGAAATGCCACAACACTAACAACAAATGTCGCCGTGACATTTTCTGTCAGAAATCTACAGGAGAAGGACGAAGTGCCCCGAGCTCACCGGACGGGGATGGACGTGAAGGGCCGCCTGTAGATGTCCGAGAGCTTCTCCAGGACGACGGCGGCGGTGGTGAAGATGCGGTAGGTGTGCAGGAAGGTGTTGAGGAAGTCGATGCTCAGGAACCTCAGGTCCGTCAGCCGCTCCAGGAGGCGCTCGACGCTCGCGTAGCGGATCTGGGGCACCTTGCAGGAGTTGAGGGTCTTGCTGAAGCAGATGTCGATGTCATCGCGGTGGAGACGGGCGTCGGACCTGCACAGCAGCCACATTGCAAACACTTTACCAGGGAGGGATTACGGGTGACGAGTGGTTACCGCTCTGGCTGCTCCTCTCAGCACAGAAGCAGCAAATAAACAAATACATGCACTATTGTATTTCATCACTGCAAGAACACTCTTAATCTGTGGTGATACCTGCTTCCATACCTTAGGGAATTTAAATTTTATTTTTGGCAAATGGTTTACATTTCAAAGCCTAAGAAACCATGAATAATGCTTGAATTTCTGAAGTGGAATAGGCAGAATTGTCCCCTCTTGTCTCTTTCAGGCTGTTGTGGCCCATAGTTTAATATTACTAAAACCCCCTATACAATAATTAATTGCAATTTTTTCTGCTGGGTTCAATCAAATCTTTGGTTTTGGTGGGAAAAAAAAAGGTGCCAGTTTTTGCTTGCACAACAAAATAAAAATCTAAATCTTTATCTAAATCTCTATTTCAAATAGAGTAATGGACCCTAAGAAAAACCAGCAAAAGTAACCCCTTAGCTAAATTTAAGGCTCATGGCAAATTAACACTTGCCTTCGGCCTCCAAGCATTACTTTTTTTTTAAAAGAAGAAAGAGGGAAGAGCATGAAACATCTCAAGTCTCAAAGCAGAAATCAAGGAGAATCTTTGTTTCAGTGGGGGAAAAAAAAAAGGATCAATTTTTGCTTTACCATCAAAATAGAAATCATTACATAACCCTTTCCATAATGTGGGGGTTTTCTTCCCTGAAATTCTGTTTGGCTTGATTTTATCTAATTGAAGGCTTCATTTGTAAACAGACAGGATGAATACTAAGTAAAGCATCTTTCAATAACCATAACATTAAAAATTATTTGATTTATAAAGATCAGAATATTCCACACACTTCTGCACTGTATTACATGAAAGAAACAACAAAGAAAAATCTTTTTTCTCAAGTTGGGCCCTTGGAAAAGTGGTGATTTTTTGTTTATTTCATCCAATGACATCTGACTCTGAAAATCAATGTGTGCTGCAAATCAGAGAAGTAAAATTTGAGTAAGAGAACACCAAATTTGTGTCCGTGGTTAAGATGCCATTTTTTTTTAGAATTAATATTCCTTTCTCTTGACACTGGGATTAAGATCCTGCTGTACTTTGCAAGGGGTCAAATGTACTTTTAAAACTCAGCAGGTAACAGAAGTGTGTACACACTGGGGAGTTCCTGGAATAAAGCTGAAGACAATAAAATGCTTTATTTCCAGGGATCAAAGGCATGTGCCCTAACAGTGTGTTCCCAGATGTTTTCTCTTTCTCACTTCTAAGCACTGAGAGAGAGGAAACAACTACAAAAAGGCCTTTGAGAAACCAAGAGATGTGACAGACAGCAGGGAGAAAGGAAACAGCTGTATGGCTATCCCTATGCCTTAGTCACTAGTATTGATATTGGATTCCAGTAAGCAAAACTCATGTAAACTGAGGTATGTAGGAGATCCAAGCTGTGCTGAAAATTTGGCATCATGTACTGACAATGTCTTCCTAGAGAGAAAAACTACTTATTACAACAAATAACCAAAATAATCCAAAGGTGAGGGAAGCAGGTTTATAAATAATGACATTATTTTGATGTGATCCATTACAATTATTACAGAAAATAATTTTTTAACAGAAATGACAGAAACGCCGAGAACAAAAACTTTGACTAATTTAACAAAATACCTTTAAAAATGACACTTGTCTTCAGTCACAGAAATTTTGAAGACATTTTTTTAAATATTCAATAAAATTTTAAGTGATATGACAGAAAAAGCTAACTGAGAACAAAATCATTAATCTGAGGCATAACTGAAGCCAGCTACACAAATAACAGAAAAATCTGAGCTGTGATCCAACACAATGAATTAAGACTTTACCACTCTGAGTGATCCCTACTATTTCAAGAAAGGGATTTGAAAATATATGTTTGGGATATAGAATTAGTTCCATTCAGCACAAAGGGGAGAAAAAAAGAAATCAAAAGTCTGCATTTTCTGGATACATGTTTTGTTTTGTTAAAATTTTTATTGAAAAAACACAACAACCTATTTTGTTCACTGGGGAAAAAATGTGTTGGACTTACTTGATCATATGTGGCACTGTGACTTTGGAGTTTTCTTCAAACACTATTGTCATTAATCCATTGCACCTTATATTATCAATGCACTGTGGAAATAAACATTGAAAACTGTTAAAATCAAAACACAGGGTAAGGGGACTGATTTCCACACTTTACATGCCCCTATAAGCTTAAAATAGAGCTTTTACAGGGTATGGGCTGACTGGGACAAGGTATTTTCACAAATGAAAAGCAGTGATGCAAGCAGTGCTTCTGCAGCCTTTGCCTCTCAGGGTATTCAGTTCAACATCATTTCTTTTCCACATGATTAAGTATTTTGAGTTGGAAGTGATATTTCCTTTGAAGTTCCTTTGAAAGGGAAAAAAATTCATCATCTCTAGTATTTCCTGAATGACTGTAAGCTTGAAAACTCAGGACCAGAAGAAAGTCAGAAAAATTTATACTCCAAGGGGTAGAGTTTAACCTTTACTCTGTGCAGGAGACCAGAGGGAAATACAAAAAGATTCCAGAAACGCACTTGTAAAAATAAATTCAAGTGCTGCTCCTTGTGAAGCACAGATGTGAGGAAGCTGTCCAAGCCATTCCCTGCAAACTCTTGTATAAATGTTTTGGGCTAGAAGTTAGGAGGGACTTTCATGTGCACTTTTATGTAGTTCAGATGTGCTCAAAGAAGGGAACGTGGCTGGGAAGGGGCTGGAGCAGCAGGAGGGGCTGAGGGAGCTGGGAAGGGGCTCAGCCTGGAGCAAAGGAGGCTCAGGGGGGCCCTTCTGGCTCTGCACAAACCCCTGACAGGAGGGGGCAGCCAGGGGGGATTTGGGATCTGCTCCCAGGGAACAGGGACAGGAGGAGAGGGAACGGCCTCAGCTGTGCCAGGGGAGGGGCAGGTTGGACATCAGGAGGAATTCCTGCCTGGAAAGGGTGGCCAGGCCTTGGCAGGGGCTGCCCAGGGAGGTTTGGAGTCCCCATCCCTGGAGCTGCCCAAGGAAGGCCTGGCCGTGGCACTCAGAGCTCTGGGCTGGGGACAAGGTGGGGATGGGAACAGCTCGGACTCCATGGGCTGGGAGGGCTTCTCCAGCCTCAGGGATCCTGGGATTCTGGGGTTCTGAGGTAACTCAGCACCACAAGCCTCGCCCCTGGAACTCAGCAAGGCTGACAGTGGGTCAGAGTTACAGGATCTCTAACAAGTACCTGCTACCTAACCCTACAGGAATCTTACCTTTGTAACACTTTCTACTTTTATTCATCAAATATACATATATACATACATATATATAACCACAACTTCCTTAGGTCAATAAAAAGTTTCAAAAATTATCATATACATTTATTTTGACTTCAAGAATACACATAGTCTTCTGGCTTTGGAACACTCCATAGCAGAACAATGATTGATATTAGATTGCTCAAAACCAACAGTCAGAGGCCTCTTCAGGTTTAAATTACATCTACAGCTATATATTCAAAAAATCATCTGTGCAGCTATATGTGGTTTTCAAATCAGATTTTTAAGACTACTTGGAAAGTGCAGCTGTAATAATTCACAGTATGATTTTCTCAAATCATTACCTAAAAGCAGTGAGAAAAACACATTTAATAGAAATATATATATTTCCCATATTTGAATCTGAAATGTTTCAAAGAAGCCCTTAGCACTAATCCTGGTATAAGATTACTTTTTAATTTATTATAATTTAGGCTAAGAATGAACTTCCTCCTGTTCTTAAGCTGTCTTTCCTCCCAAGCAAATAATTCCAATAATTTTACATGTCAATGGAACAACATAATTCACTGGAAATGCATTTTGTAAAAAATTCTCCAATAAGGTCTGTCTGTAAGACAGTGAGCTGCAGCTCATACTGTATCTTATACTGGATATATTTCTTCTCCTATTTTCGTTCTTTCAAAATTGTTAATCCAGCAGAAAGTAACTCAGAATACTTATTTTTAAGGAATTTCTACTCATTATGACGATGATTCATCTGGAGATGTTGCCAGCAATGACAGCACTTTAGAAATGTATCACATTCCACGCTGATATTTCTCTAATCAACAATTTATCTTTAAATTAATAGAGGATAGGGTCTGAATTCAGAACTATGAGAGATCTATGTACTTGTTAATGTGTATAAATAAAATACAAATAGCCTTTATTTAGCTCTGGGTAGCTGGAAGCTTGGAATTTTTTTTATTGAATTCAACTTCTTGCCGCTAATAGATTCTGATAAAGTTTGTCTACTATATTTTTAACTACGAGCAATAAAAATAAAGAAGTAAAAATTTATCCCTGATATTAAAAAAAAAATTAAATACCCTTTCCTTCATTCACGACACAGACAGCTCCTGCACACTGCCAGAATGCTCAGCAATGACTTATAATGGGTTGTTAGTATTCATTTTTGTGGAAAACACAGTTTGTCTCATTTTCTGACTGCATTATTGGTGTGATCTGGAACCATTTTTACACTGAGACTCTCAGGTGTTTTTTGATTTGTATGAAAATCATGAACAAACCAGTACTACTTCTTAAATCAAAATTTGTATCTGGGTGGGCTTTCCTTAGACATAAAAACGACTGCCACTAGTATTACGTTTGTCCGTGGGAGATTCTGAAACCCATCCCCCATCTGTGTCACTGAGCACCACCGGTGACTCAAAGCACTGACAGAGCTCTGAGGAGAACGGGCAGCCCGGAGGGGTTTTTGTGCAAAACACAGCACATCAGGCCTCACGGTGTTCAGCAGCCCTCGCTCAGGCTGGTTTTCAGAAACACGGGACCGACGAAGCGCCCGGCCGGGCCCGGGTGAGGGCTGCAGGGAGGCACCTGGCTGATGTCGCTGGTCCACGCCGCCTTCTCCTGCCGGGACGGCGCCAGGAGCACCACGGTGAAGGGAGCAGCGTCCGCAGGCTCCACGATCAGCTTGAAATCCAGGTGTCCAAACACCTGCCCAGAACCTTTCGCTTCACAGACAGAGGAGGAGGAAAAACAGCCAAAGTGTGAAATCTCAGTGTCAGACAAAGCAAACAGCGGTTTCATTTAAAATGAAAGTTGCTTTAGAACATCTCCCTGACAAAGGGCAAACCCTTTTGGGGACCCAAAAACTCACTTTGTGCTTCACACAGGCCAAGTACAAAAGTGCTGGGAGCTGCTACACATTGCGTCTAAAGATACCCGATAATGCTAAATTTCTCCTACCACTTCTGTGCTGATACAACCTCACCACACTAGAAGGATCACTGAAATTAATGGAACTACTTTCACAACTCAAGTGCAAAACTTGACAAACCACAGGATGGAAGCCAAAAGGAGTGACAATAAAATCAGCCTGAGACTGTGTTTTGTTACTCCGTTTGAACAGGCACGCAGTCCAAATTTGTAAGGAGACCAAGACAAAAACTTTCCACTAATTCTGCCAACTCACTCAACCCCCACGTATTTCAGAAATCTAATTATCTGCTGCTTATTTAAGGCTTTTTTTTTTTCTTTCCAAGATCCTCAGGGTGAACTCATATACAAAAGCCAGCAAGTAATTTGTCGCATTTCTTCAGCCAGCCCTCTTGAAAATCCAATAAGGGCTGTCAACAGCAAGAACAAATACAACACAACAAACCCTCACCCGGGCCAGCACGTCCATTTTTGGAACATCCATTCTGCTGAACCAGTTTAACACTGTATTCCACTGGTTTCTTAAAAACACTTCTATTTGCTCTTATGGAAAACAAAAAAAAGAAAGGGTACCAATTTCAGGAAACTAGAAACTGTAATTACTACAAACAGCGGAATTTAACTTACAATCATCATCGCTTGCATCTGTCTCCTCGATCAGTGTGCACTCTATTAAAGACAGAACACCTCCTGTCTGTGGACACAAAGCACATTTTACACAAATTTTGTCATTTATTCCTGTTTGTCATCACAGCTTCTTTCAACGTACCTTACTCTAACATTTTACATTACTCAGAGCTCCAAGGAAGATACATCAATTTCATCATGGACATTTTTTCCTCAAGAACTAAACACAGGCAGATTAAATAAAATGTTTTTCTTAATCCAACAGATCAATAGTACAGTGTAAAAAACTTCTTTTACTTCTGCCACACTGTAATTTATGTCACACACAGACTTGCTCACAAATTTAAAGTAAGTAAACTAGAATTTCATCTTCTAAATTTAAACGAAATACATACCAGATTTTTTAAAGGTTCCATTTTACTCTTTTTATTTTGTGAAGTACTTGAGCTATTTAAGAGTTGCAATGTGAGCAAGCACCTGAACAGTCTTAGTAACCTCTCAGTATGTCAAATTAAAATTCTATTCAACAGAACCCACTCTGTGAATTACCAACACCTCTTTATCCACAAGCCAGCACTAGGAAAGCCCAACTCTCAACAAATATAGCTACATTGTTCTTAGATGACATTTTAGTTTAAGAGAACATGATGTTCAGGAAAACAGAATTGACTTTAAAAATTAATTTTATTAGAGCTTTGTAAAATGCTCTTTGGCAATTCTGCAGGGTTGTACTGGCTGATTTATGCACTGAAAACTGACTTAAATTCAGTGCTATATACTGGCATTTTATTCACTACTTCAAACAAATAGACACATCAATGGCTTGTTTTAATCCCCAGTTTAATTAGTTTTAACTGGGTTTAGAAAAAAAATTAGTAAGAACATTGGCTGAATTCTATTACTTGCAATGAAACAACAAAGCAGTTAAATACTGTGCATCACTTCACCTCTGTTCATAACCACAATCACATACCTCAGCTTAAAGCCATAAATTAATAAAGTGTTGACATTTCAACAAAGATGTGTTTGCGTTTCGTAAATTAAATCATAATGTAAAGTCCATACCTTGAGAAGATGCAGTTTTCCTCCTGAACTTCTCGTACAAATTAAAAAATGTTTTGTAAACAAGAAGCATTGTCTTTCTCCTTCTTTCTTCAAGGACAAGGAGCCCAGGCGAACTTTACTAAGCTTTCCCCTCTCAACCGAGGGGACTTGGATAAGGGAACCTGATAATAAAGGTGCAAAATTTACTGTATTATAGTAAAATTTAGCAGGCAGTGCGTAAGTTGTTAAATCATTGAATACAATTATGTTAATTAATGCAACTCTTCATTCCAGTATCAATGTATATCAGCATCCATTTAAGCACAAGTCAATCACTTTTTTATTGCACAAGTTCCCTTTGTTTCTTATCATAAAGAGAATCAAACAAGTACAGTCTGTACTAATATTTGTGCACATGGCAGGATCAGATCTGGGGCTGCTTACACAATTAAACACACTAATGGGTCATTGATCAGAAAACAAAGAGCTCAGCAGCAAACACCACTTTCACAGCCACAACACTGGCAGAAGACAAGGCACTTACAAGCCAGAGAGACAGAGCAAGGAAAGAACATGTTTTGAAGGAAAGGACTTTGTGTATGTGTGTGTGCCTGTGTGCAAGAGAGATGGAAATGAAGCACATTTCTTCTTCTTATCTTGTACTGCATAATTTTCAGTGCTCCACAGCTCATCCGAAATGTGTTACCAGGAAAACACTCCCGAACTAAATTGAACCTGCTTACATAAGCCTGAATTTGTGCTCTGCAGAGCTCCAGGCTGGGGACAGCTCTGCTTCTCTGCTGTTTCAGTCTCTGACCAACTTCTCCAGATTGATACCACCATGTGTATCACCTCCAAATTTGGAACAGGAGTTAAATTTGGTGGTGAAGTGAAACTCCTCTATATATTAAACAGAAAGATTTCTACCACACAACTTGCAGTTAGCAGACAGGGCAGCCAAGAGACCTCCCAGTCTCATTCCCACACATCTCTCCTCACTATTACCCTTACACTGGCTCGAGTCTGCTCCAGCATCAGGTGCTAATGGAGCTAAACCGGTAGGAAATTAATGCCACAAAGAGGCAGCTGACTTAGCTCCCTGATAGGAGTGAGGTCAAAAAAGCACCCAAAAACTGAAGATGCAAAGGAAGCTAGAGCAGCAGCACAAGCAGGAGGAGACGGCTCTGACCCGCTCTTCCAGAGGCCACGAGAGAGGGGCTAGCACAGCTGCATCCAAGCCCAAACTAAAAAGCAGCAGCATCCTGACACAGTGCCAGCCTGACAGAATTATCCATGAAATACTAGATTAGCAATTCCTACTCTAGGTTGTCAAAAGAATTATCTTGCTCAAAGTTCACATACTCAGTCTTAAATTAACAGAGGAATTGAGGTAACTGAGAAAGCTGCTGTTTTTCTACATTTTTCTACACTTAGCTCCCTGTATATATTTAATTAGCCCTAAGATATCAAAATGTAAACTTCTACTGACTCAGGAAAACACAGAACAGTGTTCTCTGACAGACACCACATTCAGACTGAATGTGTGCAACATGACTTGTGCCACCACAACCAAACTGTGGAGTAAAGTTATGCCCTAGGATTTTGCAAAGGAATTTAAATTTTGACCCAAGCCCTTCTTGGCTGTTGTGCATTTTCCCTGGACAAAACAGCCCACCTGCCTCACTGTGAGAGAGAGGAAGGAGATGATTTCCATGTGTTGGAATGGTGACTTTTCCACGTTACACTGACTGTCCCTCAAGCCACTTTGCAAGGCCAGCATGTTCAAAACAATTCCCAGCCAAAATTCCCAGTGTACTTTTATCCTAAAATCCCATCTACACACTTAGGGTAGCAATATGCCATCTGTACATTTCATTTCTGCTTTGCTTGTTAGAATAATAGTATCTGTAAATACGCTTAGAGATACAACTTTACAGGTAACTTTTATTTCTTTATGTATTCATTAGAATTCTTTCAGGACTAACCTATTCTGCTATAATGGGCTGAAGGTTAAACAATGTTCTTGTCTGGAGCTGACATATTATCATTTAATAAGGTAAAACAAAATATCATCTTTTTAAAAGCAGAAAGCAGGGACTGCATTTCCTCTCTTTTTTACATTTACAGAGAAGAACACGGCTCCTATACATCTGCATGGCTGACACCAAGCAAGGACCTGGTGCTCTCCCATCAGGCTTTAGTGATTAACAAAAGTGGGCATTGCCCACTGCTGATCCTGCCACAGAGTTCCTCTTAAGGAAAGAAATGGTCACAACTGGCCCATGTACAGTTGCAATGAGCAAGGGAAGCTGACTTTAGACATTCATTAAGGGTATAGTTTATACAACAGTATAATCCCAGGAATTTTTATCCAGCTACAGGCCTAGGCACCTTCAGTCCTTCATGGCTTTAATTCTATCAGCCTTCATTCAGTCCAAGGAATATAAAAGGCTGTTTTTATAAACAAACCCAAACATTTAGGCTGCATTGAACTGCCTGATTTACTGACTCAGTCTGGCTTTCTCCATGCTGGAAGTTTTGGGGGTTTTACCTGTTTTTTTGATATTTGTTTTTACTGTTCAGATGGTCAAACACTGGAAGAGGCTGCTCATCCAGAAGAGATGCAGTCTCCATCCTTGGAAACAACCAAATCCTGACTGGACATGACAGAAACCAACCTGCTCCAGCTGACGCTGCTTTGAGCACCTGGGACTGGAACGGATCATTTCCACAAGTCCCTTCCAGCTTCAACTACTCCATGACTTTGCAATTATGAATATTGAACTGCAGAGGTAAATTCACAGCAGCTGATGGCAGAAATGTCAAACAGAATGTTTGAAGGCACTGCAGGGTCTCAAGATGCCCAGCTGTCTGGGTGTCAGCAGATTTGAGACTCCCTGTATGTCCTTCAGCCTCACAAAGAAAAAGCTCCTCAATTGTTGGTGTGCCTGAGTATAAAACTGCATCCCAGTAATAGCCAGGGAAGATCAGACCCAAGAAACTCGAAGGAGAGTTCACAATCTACACTGCAAAACACTGCCAGAGATGGTTCCCATGGTCTCAACTTGTAAAACTTAACAGAACCAACCTCTTCTTAAAAATTAAAATATATAACAGTCAAAGTTGTAAAAAACATTCACAGAAAAAGCCTGAACAAAGGTAAGGGCACCTCTCTCCTTTTTTTAGCTGAAAAAGAGGCTTCATGCACCCATCTGCACTAATCAACATAACAAATAGAAGCCTAATTGAAATTAGAGGAGATGGAATCAGTGCCAAAGTGGCCCCACTGTCAGATGTAAAAGGAAAATGGACTCCATTACTTCAACGGCTTTATTCAGATTTCTGCACTTGCACAGAATCACAGGCAGGGAATGTTCCACCAGACAGACTGATACAACCTCCTGTAATATACACCCTTGTCCACTGTCCTCTGACTGCATGCCTAGAAATAAATCTGAATTTAATTTACTTACAGGGTTTGGCCTGAGTCTAACAGTAATCTTGTTCAAACTGATTCCCACAGAAAAAACTGTAAGTTTTACTGATGAAACAGTGTGTACACAGACAAAATATCACCAGTCAATCTTAAGGCGGGAAACCCAATAAATACATAAATACAAAGTATTGTAATAATCTTGAAAAAACCCCTATAAAATTTAATTAAATTGCATGGTACAAGTCAACCTAGGATAATCACAACCCTATACATTTTTAGCTGTGGATGCAAAACAACTTGGTATTTTTCTCAAAGCCATATTCATGACTCTTCAAACACCTCAGAAATAACAAATGCACATATTTAATGTAGAATCAAGTAATTTAATAGCAACTGTTGTGAAAACAATATTAGAAGTTATTAGAGAAAGTTTCATAGTTTGGCCACATAACTACAGAAAGAGCACAAAATGCATTTCAAAATGTACACAAAGCTTGTTAATTATCAGTTGTGATACTGCCCCATTAAATACCAAATGTTCTGGTGAGGTTATCTGGAAAAGGTTTCATGAAGGGATGCACCTCAATTACATTCCTAACCTTTTCTGAGCATATTTAATGCTTTTCAGCACAAAGGAGCAAAACCCAGTCAAAATCTCACACTACAGATGTGCAGTTTCTGTGAACAAACCCACTAACTTGTTTTAAGTGTTCCAGAAGTAAAATATTATTTAAATGGGTGAAAAATAAGTAGTTAAAGTAAACCTTGCCAAATAAGATGTGCAACCAATTTGCAGTTCCTGGCAAAAACTGACACATATTTTAAATGGAAAAGTTATTCTATCACAGTTTTGTGGAACTCAACATCAAACTCCACCTCTGTTATAACTAATTTTCACCAGAAAGAGTTTCCAAAACTACCATCAATAGACAGAAGGGAAAACAGTGTGGCTCTTCCCCTCCTCCATCCCTCCGAGACCACAGAGAATGTGAATTACTGTCCCATGGGGGCTTTGCCACTCCTGTGCTGCTGATTTTCATGGCTCCTGATAGAAGCAGCACGAAACTGAGGTCCAGCCACAGCCCAAAATTTCCTGTTACCCGGGCATTCTGTGACTCACCCTGCAGGGACCAGGAGCAGGCTCGGGATGCCGGCCGTGCCCAGTGCCCTGCCTGATGAAGGCGACGCGGCCCCTGCTGCCTTTGGCGCGGCTTTACAGGAGAATGCCTTACCTTGGCGAATGAAGGTCTGGCTGGTATCCAGCAGTATGTCACAGCCTTCCACTATGGTCCTCTCTATGGCCAGGTTCTTCCGGATGTTCTCCGTGTCGCTCACCTCGTCGTGCATGACTCTGACAGACACAACACAAAACGCACTTTATCTCCCCAAAACGGGCCTCACGCCTGCTGTGTCTGGTCTCACTCACACAGTGCAGACCCTGGGGATGCCCTTCACCTCCTGCTGCAGAACAGATCTCTCCACATGTGCCTCAATCACTACAGAGCAGGTTTCTTGCCTTGTTTCCCTCTTGTTTTCAAATCATTCATGTGATCGTTGTGATTTTTTGGCAGTGGAGCCGATTTTGCCAGACTTGTTTAGCAGCTACTCCTGAACACATCTGGCAGGTGCCACCGAGCTAGACACTTCACAGCTGAGATCAGGACTTGGTCCTTCATGGACTAGGCTGCCACAAACAGGGGAGAATTTCCTAGATCTTTGTAGGGCACATCAGAGTCCCTTCCCATGGCTTTAGGTTCCCACTCTGTTCCTCCTTCACCTTTACATCTCTGTATAGCAGACCCTTCCTTCCTTTCCTTTTTCCTTTTTCCTTCTTCCCTTCCCTTCTCCTTCCTTCCCTCTCTCCTTCCCTTCCCTTCCCCTCCTTTCCCCCTCTCCTTCCCCTCCCTTCCCTTTCCTCTTCCCTTCCCTTCCCCTGCCTTCCCTCTTCCCTTCCCCTCCCCTGCCTTCCCTCTTCCCTTCCCCTCCCCTGCCTTCCCTCT
>WBMZ01000754.1:42995-92672 GCA_013400975.1 Atrichornis clamosus
CTTACTCATTCCCTCTCTCCCTTCCTTTTTCTCTCCTTCAACAACCACAGCCTTGATACCTCACCCACTACTTTCTCTTACTGTTTTTTTCATAGGCATCCTCCCTTTATACAGAAAAAAAAATAATATATATATATATATATGTATACACACATTTGTTTTCCCAATGCTGAAAACAACCCAGGAGTTTATATGATCTGGTGCTGTACAGTATTTTCCTAAACCAGGACTGGACTGCACAGTCTGGGAGCTCCTCCTCCCTCAGAACTACATTAAAGGGATGGAATTGAGTCACAGAGTTTTATATTTATGGTCTGTATTGACTTTATGGGCAGAGAAGGATCAGTCAGTCTCAGACTCCAATTCTGAACATTCAGGGATGAATTAGCTGGATCAGCAGTGAACTCTGACTTCAGAGTGAAGCCAACCCAAAGCTGATTTATCTGCTTCTGCAGATCTTTTACAACTACATAGTCTCCAAGCACAACTTTAGTGAATACTCCAGACACTGAATATTTATATCCTGGAGTTCACTCATGGTTCCCTTGCTCACAGCAGAAAACTGTGTTTCCCAGAGAGGAGAACCACATTTCTCACTGGGCTGATGAGAGGAACATCTGAGAAAGGTCTGGGGGTTCAGGGAAGAGCTTCATTTTGCAGGTTTTCCACAGGGAGCATCAGTTCTCAAAATATATCTTTAGTTCCTGCTTATTTGGCATAATTTGAAGCATATATGAAAGTCAGTGACCACATTAGCACACAAATACTGTAACACAGATAGAGAACCCACTACTTTTCAAGACCCTGGTTATTGAAGACGCCCTTTTCATTTTAAATTATGAAAAATTATTTCTCTATGTAAAAAAAACTGCTCGGCTCATAACCCAGGAGTGGGTGGTTTCTATAGTGATTTCGATTCTCCCCTAACCAAAACACAAGGAGACACTTGTAGATCATGTTTGCCAAAAAAAGAAAATACAAGAGATAAAACACATTGTGATATTTTTGTTATTTTTCATTATCTTTTGTTTTGGTTTTGATCCTTTTCTTTAAAATACTTCTTTTTTCTTAAAGGAGCAAAACTAAATAAAAATAAAGAAAACAGGTTTTTCATTTCAAAACCTTTTGATCCAAAATTATCAGATGAAAGGTAGAAAATCTTACCTTGAAAGTTCTTCTAGTTTAGATTTAGCAAATTCAAGGCTTTTTCGCTCTACGTGTTCGTGTGGCGTGTGAGCCAGAAGTTCATGAAGTGTTATAATATATCTGGGAATCTTGAAACCAATAAGGCATAATATCAGTACATCAATATATACCTGCTCTCAATTTAAATAGAATTATGTGCATGTAAATTTCTTTTGACATTGAAAATACCAGCTGACCTGTCTGCATTTAGATAAAACTCACATTGCACAAGAGGATTTGAAGAATACCCAGTATCTGACTATTAAAGGCTACAGGGTTACAAGGACCCTTCAGAGCTTTTACCCAGGGTAAGAAGGACCCTTCAGAGCTTTTACCCAGAACCAAGAGGGAGTGCAGCATAACTTGTCTGACACAAGAATTATGTAGGAGAAGGAGAGGCAACATTATGCTGAAGTGGAAAGTCATCAGCAATGACATAATGACATTCCCCATCACAAAAGAACAGGACCTTCTCTCCCTACTTCCCCTGACCTGGTTTCAACTCAACCCAAAATACCCCCAAACCACAAAAACTTTAAAATATGACACCTCAAAAATTAAAAAAGTATTGTTGCAGGTGCTAATGGCTCCCTAGGCTAATATGAATAACTAGCACTAACATAAGTGTCACTGGTGCTCCTTTGTTAAATTTTTTTCTCTATCTGGCTTGCCAATAACTGAACAATCTGAGGAGGTTCTCTGTTCTTCTGATGAGTAGAATGTCAGGTTAAATGAAAAAACCACAAAATTATCAGGCCAGTGCTTCACAGACATCTTAAACCAGCTACAAATACTTAATCCGGGCAGATCACAGTAAAATTTCAGAAGGGAAAATAGAGTTTTCAAGACATTTGGAATTTATTTTTCATTTTCTAAAGACCTAGTCACTCAGGAACAAAGTGGGGGGAAAGACAGAAAATGTATTCCCTGTAAAATTATAATGGCTGCTCTAAATTACTAGGAATATCATCTGTCTCTGGACTTTACAATCAGAAGTTCTAAGACAAGGAACTGCTTTTTGGCAATTTTGCTTTGGTGCTGATCCTCACCCCACACTCCCCTTCAACACACGTAATATTCTGAACAAAGGTGAACCAGCATAGCTGGGGAACAGATCTCTACAGGCACAGTTTCACTATAATAACAAAATAAATTAAAACTAAACAGATTTGCAGGAGAGTATTTTGAGTGAAGCAAGAAGAACCTTCAATCGATTATAGTGCCAGTGACTTAAAATGGATCAACCAAACAGTAAACCCAAATATGCACAAAAAATACACAGAGACTACCTGAAACATGGGGTAAGTAAGGAAAGTTTCCAGCATTCGCCCCTCACATGCTGGGTTGGCCTCATATTGCTTCAGGAGTTTGTCAAAATCTCTGTTTTGCTTACAGTTTGCCAGTACTTGCAGGCTATACTGATGATTCCGAACAAATTCCTGATATATGTTCAGCATTGGCAGCAGAATGTCAAATAAGTCAGCTAAAAAAAGCAGAGAAATGCCTTTTTTTTTTTTCTGGCTACTTATCTATTGAAACACATTTTTAAAGAAAGTAGTGCTTTCTAAGGAAGTGAATTACTATAATCAGTACTGTTTCCAATATACTGACAATTCAGAGACATTAAACACAGCTCTTTCACCTGCCAAATGATGGTTGTCCTGATTAGGTAACAGTCAGACACTATTACCAAAAATACAAGTTTAACCAATGCTTAGGGCAGAGGAATTCCCATACACAGACCTTTAATGCCCACAAGGGACTCCCACTGCACCTGATCTTGTGGTTTTAATTCTGCAAACACATTCCCTTGAAAAAGCACTTTTAAAAAGTCATGTCTTTAAAAAATAAAAGAAGTCTTTAATGAATTTTCAAAAATAAATATGAAACTTATACCCCTAGAGAAAATAAAGTAACTTACCTAGAATTAAGGTAGGCCAGTTAGCTATTCTTGCTTTTAAGCCCTGGTGAAATATCTCATGAAGAAACATGATTGTTTCACTGAAAAACAAGTATTTAAACAAACAAAAAGACAATTCTGGTTTTATTTTCTTATTAATAATTCACAGAGAAACATCTCTTCCTCTTTTTCACTTTGCTAGAAAAAGAAACAGAAGACAGTTATTGTTATGGAAATAAGTGTTTCCTTTTATTGAATTGTTTAAAAATGTTAGCGTAGTTCTCCTAAATACTGTAGTATTTGGTAGTGTTTGGTGTGGAAATATTCTAACATTGTATTCATATTCTAACAAAAAAAAAGGAAACCTGTGTCATGACTCCAGGAACATGTTCTATTTCTTAGAAGTTTGGGGCAGACTTGGATGCAATGCCAACCCTGTATCAAATGTTAGATGCCTCCTGGCTTATTTGTACATGCTCATTACAATAGTACTTGGATGCTTAATGAAAGAACAGTTCTTTTTTTGTAGGATATGAAAAGACAAGTGGGAGGGAAGGGGACTCCTTAGGCAGGACAACAGAAAATAGAAGCTTTGACATACTCATCCTCGGGGTCTTATCGGGATCATATGAGGCCACTAAGTCCAGTTTTGCTCTCTTAAGAGAAAAAAGAAGCAGGAAAGGTGACAGAGAATTATGAAAACTGCCCCAAGAGGCAAGATTTGTCCTTTTTTTCCTCCAGCAGAGGAAGACACAGAACGTCAGAAGGTGAAGAGGCCGTGCTGGTTTCCCAGAGCAGCACCCAGAGCACCCTTGCGTCTCGCCCTGGGATCAGGACTGGCCTCAGAGCAGCCCGGGGTCCGAGCCAGCACAGGGGCCAGACCTCCCCACAGGAGCTCAGCCGGGGGGAGGAGGCAGCCAGGGACACCCACAGAAAGAAAGCCCAAATAAAAAGCCACAAAACCCCCCAAAGCCCAAAGCAGAGCCCCCGTACCTGTTGAGGAAAATGCTGCTGACGTCATCGTGTGTGATGGGCGGCTTCTTGGAGCTGGCTGCCATCCGCAGGGGCCGCAGGAAGCAGTTCACCAGCACGTAGAGCTGGTGCACGTACTCCGACTCAGCCTCCACCATGTTGAACACTATCTGATTCCTCTTCCTCATGCTCTCTGCATGAGGGGAACAAATATAATCCTGGACGATAGTTTTCCATTTCCTTCTGCATAACCAGCCCCGCATAAAGCTCTGAACCTAAAAATGGATCAAGAAGGAAAAGGAAATAAGAAAAAAAAATGTAATTATGTGTAATTAAGTATTTTTTACATTTCTACTTGTTAAGGGTCATATTTGTCGCTGGGAAACAGACTGTAAAGATATAACATACATCTAAGGGAATCTTTTACTGCAAGCTCCAGTGTTGTGCCCTTCCCATCAGCAGCACCAGGTTTTTGAGTCCCTTCCACCTCCCCTTACACATTTCTCTTACAGCCCCAAAGGTATCCCGCACTACTTCCAGGTAACACATTTCCACCCAGGCTCAATATCATTATTGACAGAATTATTGAATAACTTTTTAAACTCAGTTTGATTCCACTTCGAATAGATAACACTTGGCATGTGTATTTAAAGCCAGGTATCAACATATTGCTTAGTATCAGACACCTAGGCAACAAACCTGTTATCCAGAAGGACAGAGTTTTGGCATTCTTAAAAAGCACCTCTCTGCCATGGAGAAACCTAGCTAAACACAATATCTATTGAAGTTGCAAGTGTATTAAAGATTACGCAAGAGGTCTACACCTGGTCACAGAAAATTTCATTATGCCTGTGCCCTGATCTTGATGCGAAGATCACTCATCTTGAAAGAGAAGTGCAAAATTTCACTGTCAGTAGTTTATTCTGAATAAATAACTTCTTTAAAAAAGGGGCACAACTGTCAAAATGATCAAGATGAAGAATGTAGTGAATTACATACAGATTCAAAGCTCTTTTTCTACTAAAAGAGGCATTTCCTGCTTCTATTACACTGCTTAATCTACACGAAAGGGAAAATTCACACCAAGTTACCAGCTCAGTGCTGAGCCTAGCTCAGACTGCACACCCCAGAAAAAGACAGAAGCCAGGTCCACATTCCATAAAGGATATTATGCAAATACATCATGTGATAAAATGTGGCACTAAAATATATATAATTTAAGAGGTGTAAGTAAGGGCAGGGCAAAAGGAGACTTGCTATTTGACCGTACTTAAAGAAAATAAATAATAAAACTAGACAGACTAAAATACAGAAGCACACCCCTCATCCCACCCTTCTCCCTTTAGGTACAAAAGACTTCATGTTTACCTTCTTAATTTTTTTAATATCTGGATCTTCATCTTCCTGGTTGCCTTGATAAGGTCGCATTTTTTCTTTTGTTTTATTCAGCGCTACAATCTGACAAAGCCAAACACTCATTAAATGCTTCCTTGAGTCAATGAAACCCTTGGTTAGAGAACTAACAGAAAAGTAATTTTCCCTTCCCCCAGCCTGTTGGAGCTGCCCAGAATGAGGAGCACACGTGTGGTCACAGGGGCTGGAACACACTTCTCCTCAAATCATTGCAGATCCCAGTGCAGCTGCAAGGGGGACCAGAGAGGAGCAGGTTCTCCCCTCAAAACCAACTGTGCCTCTGGGGCTTTATCAGCTGGGGACTGCAACAAGATTTTTAACAACATCCAGTGAACCAGAGCAGTTTGGAATAGGTCTTAACACCATCACTACCAAAGGCCATGTGGTGGGGATCAACCTCCTCAAACCTGACCACAGGGAGGAAATAATGCAATCAGTGGCACCCATTCTGCAGAGCAATGCGTCATCTTAAACCCTCTGACAAAAAAAAAAGTAATCCAATCAGCTTAACAGTCCCCAATACTTCTAAGAAAATTATTTACCCAAGGATTCATTGGGGGACCATCAAATATTAACCTTACTGGGTTCTGCATTTTCACAAAATACAGCAGAAATACTGAATACCACTGCAATGCGCACACCAAAACACACAGCATTATAATCCAGTGGCTGCTGGAGGGCTCTGGAGCACACCTCTGACTTCAGCCTCTCGATCTCCGTGTCCTGGTCCTCCAGCTGGTGCCGGAGCTGGTTGGCCGCGACCTTCTCGGTCTCCACGATCTGGACGAGGTGGATGTACTTCTGCATCAGCACCTCCCGCTCGATCAGGATGTCTGAGTAGCTGAGAGGACACAGTCACGTCAGTGAAAACTGCCACGTGTTGGGTTCCTTCTCCCCCTGGGGGAGAGAGACACTGCACCAGCCACAAGAACCTGCAAGGTCGTGTTTGTCTGGCTTTATGTAATTATGTAGTTATGGCTTAGTCATAAATCATCCAAATCATAACCATCAAATCATCCAAACTTAGAGTGTTTAAGATCCTTTTTAGACACAGGTGCTACAGTACCCAGTTTCAAAATGTCGTTACTGATAGCGAGACAATTGCACTTTCTATGAGCTTCTAATTCTCACACCAAGCCCAAGAATTTTATAAATCACATTTTAAAATGTATTTTATGGGCTTGTTTCTTCCCCATCTTTGGAGGACTTGGGGGAGCGTGTGGCACTTCATCAGAACTAATTCTCTCCATCTGCCAGATCTCTTTATGGAAGAATTCCCATCAAAACTGTCATTTTAGTGCGCTAACACGTGTTCTATTCTTTAGGCCATTTTAAGATTACTGAAATAAATGCATTTAATCTAAACAGTAACAGGAACTATGATATCAGTCTTTCTTTTAGCTCCTGGGCAGCTTTTTCCTGAAAAGGGACAGCATCCCTACTGCAATTAGAGGCCACAGTCAGAGCACCACGTCAGAAATGGTTCCCAACTTCAGGTAAAGCAGAAATCAGATTCTCCCTATGCAACATCTTCGTCAGACTGACCCCAGAGCAACAAAATCAGCAGAGACATTCCTGCCTCTTAACCTGGGTTCCTCTGAGAGTTACGTGATTTACAAGATAAAGACCAAACTGCACAAAACACAGCAGAATCTTTGATAAGGGATCCCCTACTCTTTTACATCACACATTTTTCCACTGGTGGGTTGGCATAGCATTTGGCAGAAGGAATTTTTGGACTGCAAATCTCTTCCTGCTTGTTACAGCACTCATAAAATAATGAGTATTTGCTATTAAATACTGTGAGGCTTTTAAAATTGCAATAGTGTGCATCCTCTAAAGTTATTTTTTTAATCTCTATTTACTTGCATTTCCATCAGTGTTAGCGCGCTTACACACTGGAGGGGGCCAACATGAAGTACAGCTGTTGAATTCAACACCTAACCTGGAAAAAAAGCTTAGGTTTAAAGTAGTTAGAGTAAGTTCCAATGGATATCATACAGTAAAAGCTTTTCCTCCTTGAGCAGATTAAAGAGAACAAGAAGTGAATTTAATTCTACTGCATTTGCTGTTATATTTTGACTACTGCAGAAGTAAACAATACATTGAAAAAAGAAAGGTCAGGGCATCTCTTCCAAGAAGTAAGAAACATACACAAATAAATCTGTCATGAAGCAATCCATTTATCTCTTAGATGTGCAATGAACAGCAATGAAGTATGAGATTAGTTCTTTAACAGTTTTCAATAATCTCCTTTGTTTTGAAGGAATTCTGGAGTATTTTTCAGAAACCATAGCACTTCATCTCCTTGCACCCTAAGGGGCATCTGTATGTTACAGGAAGTGTATGAGTTAAAACCACAGTTAGCGCTAGTTTTTCAACAATGTTGTGAAGATAAAAGTATATGTAATGTATGTAATAAAATTCTTTCCTTGATTGAATTTAATACAAATTTTCTTTCATACCAAGAACCAAATCCAGACAGGTACCAAGCCCTCTTCTTCTACTTATCCTTTTCAAAATTTTCTTTCACTTTTGCTACCAATTGTTTCCCATACAGAATTTGATGGGTTTGGCTTCGATTTTACTCAAACCGAGGAAAACAGCAGGAAAGTAGTAGGACACAGAACCATAAAGGATGACATGCCGGTATAAGACTCAATTGTTATATACAGTGTCTTTGTTTCACTTATTTATTTCATCCTTTAGAGAAAGAAACTTACCTATACTTTTCAAATTATTTAAATGCATTAAGCTGGAATTCCACAGCTTTGTTTCACTTGGGAACAAGAAACTTTGCTATGGAAGACCAAAGTTTTTGTTCTTTGAAGATGTACTTAGAGCACTTTGCTGGTGGCTTTGGCTGCCTAAAATGTCAGTCTCAGCCTGGAAGCCAAACATCTCCTTCACTCCCATAATTAGCAGTGCTAAGAAGAGTTCATTAGCAAAGCCTATGTACACCTACACTAAGTTAGAATAGGCTGTATTCATTTTACTTCTCAAAACTGCTACTGGGAAAGGAAAAATCAGCATTTTGAAACAAATTTCATGTATTTCCAACAGCCCTTTTCATCCGTCTCTGTATGTATGAGTAAAGCTCATCATGCCTAGAGGTGTGTTAACCTGAATGTCCAGAGTAATCCCAGGAGGCTTCCAAGAGGACAGGGTTTCAACACAGGCATGAACACAAATGCATAAAAAATCCTTTGTTCAAGAAAATTGTATGAAAGTGTTCAAATGTCCAAGGAACATAAAAAATTTATAAAGCAACTTGTAAGCAACCAGCCTAGATCTGGTTCTCTGTCTTGGGTATTGTTTAATAGAAAGAAACAACTGCTGCACACCACAGCTTTTATGAATCTGTATTTATGTTTTCTTGAGAGAAGCAATTCTAAGATTTGCAGTTAGACTGAAAGACACAACATCCTGAAAGCTGAGGCTGAACCATCTGCTACTTTCATCTGTAGAGACAGAGCTCAGGTATTTCAAGAACCTTAAGCTCTGATTGACCACAACCTACCACATGGAGAGAGGAAGAAATTAGTGAAGTCCTGAGAAAAACTGATGCATCATTTAGGACCCCGAGAACTCACATTCTCAGAAAATGTAGGAAAACTGGAGGAAGTTTAACCACAGCCTCATTATTAAGGTCTCCTTGCTCTGGCAGCAAGCCAAGACAACAGTTCTAGCAGTGCTACCAGCAAACACAATTGACTTCTGTTCTGAGCTGAGACTGAGTTATGGTTCACTGGATCACGCCATGCTATTTGTACTAAAGCTGTTCAGGCAGCTGAAAGAACCAGGCACTGGGCCTGGCCACATCAAATCACCCTTCTGAAAAGCAGAAAGCACAGCCTAATTCAGCTCTGTACCAAAACCAGGCTCTGGCTGTCTGTAAGGCAAAAGAAATTGCCTGCATCTGTCCACACCCCCCACCTTCAAGCAGCTGTGGGACTCCCTAAGAGAGCAGAAACATCCTCCAGACAGGTTTTACAGCCCAATGGCACAGTCACAGCCAGAGCAGGGATGGGAACAGCAAATCTTGCAACAGAACTTGAGCAATCCATCCCTGTGACTATAAGCAAGGTGACCTGGGAGAGCAGCAGTACACAAATAAATACCACTGACCTTCAGCGAACTCCTGTGTGATACAGGGTTTTGAAGGGTACCTAAACCTGACCATAGGAATTCATACACAAACAAACTGCAGGAGGACGGCCCCTCACCCCATTGTGCCAAACTGAGACAGACCTCAGAGCATGAGCAGCCATGAATCCCAGAATCACGGAATGGTTTGGGCTAAAGGGACATTAAAGCCCATCCAGTCCCACCCCTGCCATCCACTAGACTAGTTCAGTCTGGCCTTGGACACTTCCAGGGATCCAGGGGCAGTCACAGCTTCTCTGGGCAACCTGTGCCAGGGCCTGACCACCCTCACTGGGAACAATTCCTTCCTAAAACCAATTTTAATCTCCCCTCTTTTCATTTAAAACCATTCCCCCTTGCCCTCTTGCTATCTGCCCATGTAAAATATCACTCTCCCTATTTTTGTAAGACCCTGTAAGACCCCTTGAAGGGAAGCTTATGCAAGCTGCCATGAGGTGTGCCCAGAGACAGTGGAAAGGCTCTCCACGTCCCCTTTCAGGCTGAGAAGAGCTACAGGGTGTGAAACTTTTTATGGGATACAGGGAAGAGCATTTGGGGATTGTACAAGGCTTATTATGGATCTGAAGGAACCAAAGGCAGGGAAAGGGAGGGATGAGTGAGGTTTGAGCAGTGGCAAGCTTGTGAAAACACAGAGATAAGGGATCACATGTAACCAGATGGATCAATACGCTTGTCTGGCCATGATCTGCACATCATCAGCACCATCCATCCCATCTTCTCACCACACCCCACCTCTAGCAACCTTCCCTGGCGAGGGGACTCCCTGCACACGCCCATGGAGCCCTCAGTGCCATTTGCTGCAGCTGGGACCAGGAGGCCACGGGTGCAGAGTGTCTGCAGTGCCAGGAACGCCCTGGAGGGGTGGGAGGTGTGGGCCTGGCCTGGCGGTGTGTCCTGCGGTGGCTCCGGCCGCTGCCCAGCCAGGGAAGCCAAGCACCGGGGCCGCACCAGGACCAGGCTGCAGCAGCAGAGACTCTGTGGTTCGGCTACTGGAGGGCACAGGAGACCCAGCCCAGCTGCTGGGAGCACCATGAGGTCGGGTGGCTGGCTGAACTTGCAGGAATTAATGTGCAGACCTGCACGAGTCCAGAACCACAGGCACTTCCAGCAGCTGGGGATGGAGGCTGCAGGACCAGCCCCTGGACAGCCTGCACGGCTCAGCCGTTCTCTGGGGGTCACACTTCGTGCGCTGCTGAACGTGTCCTCCCTGCCTCCCCACAGCCAGCCACAAACCACAAAACCGGGCTTATTAAAGCACCAGGCCCCAGCTAATAAAGCTTCTCTGGCAGCCGGACATCAGCAGCAAGGCAGCTCTGAGCCACCATCCTCAGCCTACTGCCACCCCCAAAACACTGTGTGAAACACACCCTGCATTGCAAGCCTACAAATCTGAGAGAAAAACGGGTTTTTTGCCAGTTTGTTCTTAATTTTAAATAGCCATTTGGAGGGCAGTAGTTCCTTGTATGCTTTAAACAGTGACACAGATGAAAATTATTCCCATTTTCCTCTGTGCTCTCCCACACCACCTGTGCAGCAGACAGACCTGGAGTAATGAGATGGATTAGAACTAAGCTGGCAAAAAATAAACAAAGCATAATTCCTGTTCAAAGAAGTTTCCCAATCAAGTTTGCACTTATGCCTGCATGAAAGAAGGGGCTTCATTCCCACACCTGGTAAATTTAAGACTTTGAAATAAGTTAAAATAAAGAAGTCCAAAAAGTTTGATTAATACTGCATCCATATTAAAAATTAAAAAAAAAAAAAAAGACATAAAAGTTTTTAAGCTACATGCAAAAAAACCCTTAAAAGATAGAAGAATTTGTAAGAGAGGGTGATAAGTATACCTCAGTGTATTGAGGGTGAAAGAGATTTTTTCATAAGGGAACAAGTTCTGAAACAAGGCCAAAACCAGGACTTTCAGATGCAGTCACTGGCAGAGGAATTAGGATATGCCAGGAATAAATCCTCCTGCCCAAAAATGTAACTCAGAAGAAGCAAACCATACTCTGCCACCCTGGATTTTACTGAGAAACCAAAACACTGAAAATCCAAAAATGGAACAAAATAAAAACAAGTACAGATGTGGAACTGATAATGGGGTCCCAGTAAAATATACTGGATTAAACATCCCATTTCCAGCTCAAAAGTCAAACAAGCTCCCAGACGAGGAGAGGGAACTATGAACAGAAACAATGGTGTGTGTCAGAGCAGAAAAAACCCTTTAATTATGTACTGCCATCCAAATAAAATACTTATTTACCCAGAGTGGGACATGGGTGCACTGAGACTGTAGCATCCTTTTTTCAGCACTCTGTTTATAACTTACAAAAGAAATAAAACGTGGAAGAAATTTTGATGGCTACAAACATGTACTAGGCAATAAAAATCATGAAGAGCAGTACAAAATTAGATTTTTCTATATGTCAATCTAAGAAAACAAAAAACCTCAACTACATGAATTGCTTTGTCTCAGCTAAAACATGGATTACCACAGCTCCTCAAAAGGATAAGACCCTCGGGAAAGCAATTAAACATTTCCCCTTCTCAAATGCCAACATATCCACACAGAACAGGATGTTCCCAGGTCTGTTCTCAATTTAGGAGTAGTGGAAATCTCAATGCCTGCTACAATTTGTAACTAAGACACCTGAGGTACCACAAGAAAGTATCTTTAAAGCGCTACATAAAATGTCACTCAGAAATTCATAACAAAAACCTGAGAAAAGGGTCAGAAATGTCTTAGGTTAGGCTCAAACAAACCGTGGCACTGAAGAAGTTGCCAAAACTTCTCCCATTTGTCAAAAACACAGAAAAACTCAAGGAAAAAGGTCTACATTGTTATGCAGGCAAAATTCAAACTCCGAAGAAAACAGTTTAATTAAGTTGGCAAGAAAAATCTTACACAACAGTCTGCAACTATTACTTTAGCTTCTTTTTTATGTATCTTCAGCAAAAGACCCAACTCTTTAGTAACTAATTAGAAACTCCAAGTTGCTGTGCTCCACACAATGTAAAGCAAATAAAAGCAGCTTCCAGAAAATCATTGGAGCACTGAGGTAACCACAGCAGCGAATGACACTCCATGTTTAGCAACTAAATGTTGTAATTTTTTCATCACTTGTTGATATTTTGTTCAAGAAAACAATACTAGAAAAAGAGAGCCATGTCCACGTCCCTGGAAAACTTTCCCAAGGAATTTAGATACCTATGCAGAAAAGTTGAGTAAGAAAATGCCCCAAATGACACAGGGCCATGAGAATGTCCCTCACAGGGGTCTCCATAGTTCAGTATCATTAGGAGGGTCATTTCTGATAGGCCCAAACAAAGGGGACACTGTCAAATAGCAAAAAGGATGGAGATAAAAATACTGATCTGAGTTACCTCAGAGACCCAGCTGTCCTGTGAAGGCTGCAGTTACAGCTTTCTGGTGGAGTCAAAAGTCAACCCCCCCGACCCTGAGCCTCTCAGCTAACTTCTTCTCAGCAAGCTTGAGTTCTCAGCATTTTCAGCTGTGTGTTGTTTAACATTGGCTTGATTTTCTGTCAGTTTCTACCTTGAAAATTCACGCATGACACATTCACAGACTGAACTACCTGGAGAACAAATTTAACTCTTGCGTTACAAAGCTCTCCTTGCTTATACAGCTTTTAACCAGGCAACAGACAAGAATCACAGAATCCCAGGATCCCTGAGGCTGGAAAAGCCCTCCCAGCCCATGGAGTCCCGGCTGTGCCCATCCCCACCTTGTCCCCAGCCCAGAGCTCTGAGTGCCACGGCCAGGCCTTCCCTGGGCACCTCCAGGGATGGGGACTCCAAACCTCCCTGGGCAGCCCCTGCCAAGGCCTGACCACCCTTTCCAGGCAGGAATTCCTCCTGCTGTCCAACCTGCCCCTCCCCTGGCACAGCTGAGGCCGTTCCCTCTCCTCCTGTCCCTGCTCCCTGGGAGCAGAGCCCGACCCCCCTGGATGCACCCACCTTTTTGGGAAAGGCTGTAGCAAGAAGAAACTCATCCTGCAAAGAGGGAACCACGGGATGCTGCCGTCCCTGAAAGCCTTTACCACAAGGCAAAGAGCCTTTCTCCTTTCTTCACTGGCTGCCAGTCGTACTCCACAGAAGGAACTGTCCCAGCCGCAGGCACAAGGAGGATCTCCCCGCTCTGCCCCCGCCTCAGCAGCACGGGGCTGATGGCTCCGAGCCCCACAGACACTCTGGACATGGAATAGTGTGCTCACCCAGAGGGCTACCAGGCAAAAAGTGGTTCACCTACTCTCAGCCCAGCAGGTGCTCTCCTGGAAGAGGACAGGGCCCTGTTCAGCAGGTCCCAGCACCAAGAAGGGGATGCAGGTCCAAAGCTGGGTGCCTGGGCAGCACAAGACCTGCAGCTCCAGGGCCTCATCTCACAAGCTCTAAATTAAAAACTACTAGCTGCTCGTGTTCATTTTTAGTTATGAAGCGAAATGACTTCTGTTTACATGGCTCCTGTCCTAAGCAATTCAGAATCTGCCTGGTTCCCTCTGCGTTTCCATGGCACTGCAGATTAGCTGGGGTGAGACTCGATGGGAGGAGGCTGCAGAAAGTGCATTTCAGCATTGGCTTTGCCTCTGCAAAAACCATTCCACAAATCTTCAGTGGGATGATTTTCATTTAGATTACACCTCAGCCGTGACCACTCGCCACGCAGACCTTTCCTCAGGCAAAGGTCACTGCGTGGCTGGAAGTCCTGCTACGTGCCCGTGCACTGGACTGTGATTCAGGTGGTACAGAACTTCAGTTTCAAAGACAAAATTCTATTTGTCACACTTTATCATCTCCATGGTTTGACCTTCTCTTTCTTACATTTATTTCTATATAAGAGTTTTAAAGGAAAACCTCATATATTCATTTGTCATATCATCAATTTCTTTATTCCTATGACACACTTGTCTCTAACAGAGGACTAGTGCTAGGGCTTGCTTTTAGTAGCATAGTATTCTTCCTGAACTAATTTCAACTGCAGCACAATTGCTGATGAAAGATAAAAGACAAGGAAATAAGCATGAATGCTAAAGGTGTTTTTTTCCTATAACAATCTCATTAATTGCAAACAACACACAACTAATGCATTGCAACTTTTATTCCTGTTTGGAAGGTGGATTTAGATTTCAAAGTATTACCAATTTACTTGTAATAAAATGGATCAGAAGGTCAAAAACTGAGTTTCATACCTCGCTTGGTGAATAGCTTCTACCCACTCATCTCCATCAACCTCATCCTCACAGCGGAGCTCCAGGGGCTTCTGCCCCTCATGGCCAAAGAGAACAGTGAAGTAATGCTGCAAATCAGAACAAGGGAAAAAAAGGGTTCAGAAACTCTTAAATAAAACAGATGTACAAGATTAAAAGCAAACTAACAAAAACCAAAAAAAAAAAAAAACCCACAAAAAAAGCACCCCACCCAGCAAAAAAACCAGCAAACAACTTCTTATACACAGCCCAAAGCACTGTCAGCCCAAGGAAAATGTGTTTTAAGTTTTACTCTGGAAACATGGATTGAAGTTGAAACTATCCTGCAAATATTCCCCTGTGATCAGGGTAACAACTTTCATGGTAGTTACTGCTAAATTATTGTTCCTAAGCTTCCACACACGAGACAACAAAATGCGATTCCCTAAACAGCTCCTACAGTCAAGTACAATAACAGAACTGCATCACAGGGGTGTCTGTACTTATGCACTCTTGCATTTCTTCACCTAAAACTTTCCTTACAAGCCAGCATGGGACACCAAGCCCGGAACCACCACCCCCTCCTCAAGTGAATGCAGATTGTGGCTCCAGCTCACTCCTCACCTTCCCAGAAGAACAAGGACCCTCCTCATTCATCACACTCCCAAAGCATTTCTGCCCTTCTTTCAAGAAGCCTCACCCACAACTCTACTGCAGCAACTTTTGGTTTTCACAAGAAAATGCTCTTCACACAAAATTGTCATATTCCTCAAGGGCATTTCCTGCATGAAGGGCACTGCCCAGGTGTGTTCCACAGAACTTTTAGGGATGTTTTTGCTGTTCTCAGAATGTAGTATTGGTAACACTATCTAGTGGGCCGGGCAGAGTCAAAAGTCATCTACCTCAAATCCCATTTCACGAGGCTGGTTATTTACAACCCTATTTTGTGTAGCTTGTGTGATAACTTACAGCCAGGCAGCAAACAGAATTCTTCCAACTCAGATGAAAATAGGTGAGAAAATATTCCACCTAACCACACACCTGTGACTTCCACAGGTGCCTGGAGTGCACCCATTAGCAATCCAGATGTTTCACAGGCAGCAGGATCAGTGAGGAGCCTGCCCACACATAAAAACATCTGGGGTTTGGGTCTGGTGTAATTCAGGAGCAATTCTAGCTAAATTTCTCTGGATCACTCAGTTCTCCTCCTTACCCAGAACCCCTCAAATCCCTCTTCACCTCCACACAGGAACAGAAATTCCTGTCTGGGGTGTACCAGCAAATGCCAAACCCCAGCACTCAGACATTTGGCTCCTTTTGGGTAAGGTGAGTACATAGGAGGGCATTCCATAAAGAGAAAACTATTCATTTGTGTATTGCAGTAATTTGCTGAACATTATTACAGGTATACTAAACAGTTTTCTTGCAGAAGGCCACTAGAACTGCAGGATTGCAGACAAACACAACAGAAATGAGGCCAAACAAGAAGCAGCATTCACATTCAGCAGGCTTTAACTAAAGGAAATTCAGGCTCAGATCCATTAAGTTTCAGAAATAAAGCAATTCCAGAGCAGAGATGAGGATTAATGAAAAGGACAATCCTATAAAACTGTGGGTTTTCAACAATGCATATCACTTAAACCTGAGTGCCACGAATACAAAAAAACCCCAAACATTTAATCAGTTCCATAGGATTCTCCATAGTGGTGAAAGACAAAAATTTTTACAAGAATACAATGCAGTTGAAAATAACCTACAGCACAGTGAAAAGTGCAGCAAGATTACACACAAATGTGCTCTCTTTATAGAGTGGAATGGTCTATTTTAAAAAGCATATTTAAAGATAAATCACACTGTTCAGCAGTGCATATTATGTAACAAGTTATTTGCGTTTCATAAAGCTGTTACATGTAAAATTAGAATAAACACACAAGTGCAGACAAGCACTGGATTTAATCCCATTGTGTGGGGATTCAAGTTAAAGGGAGAGACAATATCACAGCCCTCCCTGCTTTTAAAGTGCAGCAAGTCAGGCCTCTTTTGAGCAAGGCTTGCAGAGATCTCATGTCGCAGGATTTAAACTTGGAGGTGTGCAGTTGCCATGGTGACAGGCACGCTGGAAACACTTCCTTAGACCAAGGAAATGCACAAATTTAAACAAACTTAGAGGGCTACCACGGCAGGACTGGACCCAATGGCGACTAAAGCTAAATTATAGAAGGCATTTGTTGTGAAATCATCTACATCTGTCACCCCCTCAAACAGGCATACTACACTCAAGCATCAGGATCCACTCTCACTTCATTTATCCAGAAATAGTCCACTCTAGAGCAAGCAAAGTGCAAGGAAAATACCATAACATGCCTCTAAAAAGGATCTCCAAATCATTTTTGAATTCTCTTTGTAAACTAAATGTTGCTCATTTAAAAAACTAATTTACTACAAGAAAATAAGATGCTATCTGTGATGCACTATTACATTCTCCAGTAAATGATGTGTGTGAGTGGGCCTATATATATATAATTACAAAGACACATATATAATTTTAGCACTGCCATTCAATGCTAAACAGCTCAGCTCCCACATCACTGCAGTACAGCACAGGTAAAAAACACCCTTCTGCACACACATTGTCAGCTTCCTGAAGAGAAAGCAGTAAATATTTAAGAACTGTAGCACATATTTACATCTGCCGCCCTCACCACCATCATTGCCATCATTACAATGTCTATCAGCAAGGCACTCGTGTTTCTAGTTAGGCCCACGGTTCAGGTGGACAGTTTAGTTGGTTTTGTTTATTCTGAAAATCACGGGACTCATAGAAGATAAGATGAACTTTCTGTATTTTGATGTAAAACAAATTCAGTAATTTCATTTTAAGGTGTCTTTTCAGCACTCAGGTGCACACAAGCAAACTGGCATGTCTTCATTTGAATAAAAACATCTTTGGCAGAATTCCCCAAAGTAAAGCTTGAGAAAAAGGAGGAGGGAGAGTTTCAGATACCTTGCACAGGTATGGAGGCAGGACTGACAGCCAAAGAAAGAACAACTAAGGTATACCAAGAATATTGTTGTGTATGTCTCCTCTGGCTCATACCTGGGGCTACTCAGAGCTTTTTCCTGAGGTGAAAAGGAAAGGAAGGAGCTGATGGGGAGACAAGGCTGGGGCCAGGCTCAGGGTCTGGGTGAAGGAAGTCCTGTACCAGAGCACACCAGATGTGACGCTGGGCTCCGCAGCAGCTCACACCACAACCCAGCCCTCAGAAAACTGCCGGGATTACGGCAGTACTCAAAATCAGACAGCCCAACCTCTGCAGCTGCCAACATTTCCCCTTCAGAGGGGAAACACAAACATTGTTCTGGTTACAAAAAAAATCAATCAAACAAACAAACTCTCACCAGCGAGAACCACAGCACAAAACACACACACACACAAAACACAGCACAAAATCCAAAACCCAACCAACCCAAGAAAAACCCAAGTGAAAAAAAAAATCAACCCAAGTGGTACAAGCCCTGTGAGAGAAACACTGCTGTTAAGACTGCTGAGGTCAATTAGTGGTGAGGCTTTGAACAACCCAGAGACTGAAGCACTGAGGGACCCAGAGGAACAAGGACCCGAATTCCCAGGGAGGTGCTGGTTCCTGTCACAGGCAGAGGAGCTGCTGCCCCAGGTGATGTCACTGACAGTTCCACTGGGAGCTCCTGCCTTCAGCTCCTCGGGAGTTTGGTCAGCTTGGAATGTCCAGATGGAAAAGCTCACACCGGGGAAACGATGCAAATGCCAGCAGTGCTTTTGTTCTCTCACCCTTCCATCAGCAGCAACACGTAAATCAGGTTCCAAGGGGCATCCAGGTGACCACCACACTGCGTGGTATTGTGGGCTTGCAGACGATTGCAATGTGGTAACACATACCTGCCCAGGAACTGCTCTTCCCTAAGCTTGTCTTACTAAGCACAAAACAAATTTACATAAGATACTATAAAATTATCACTTTAAAACTCAGTTGCAGCATGACCTCATTAGATGCTTTTTCCTGATTTTTCACTGATTTACTGCAGTCTTAGTTTAATTATACAAGTCAGGACGCTGGAAGTAAGTCAAAAAGAAAATTCCAGGCATCACTATTGATAAGAATGGAAACCGGACTTGAAAAACAATGGTGAAAAATTTGTCTGTGTACCAAGACTGCTACCAAAAAATTAAGAGCCTTAACAAAAGCCTGTGTTCAATGCGAGGCATGAGGAAGCTTAATCATTTGCTGTGTGTTTAAGGCTTATATTCACTACCTGATGTTTGCAACGGTATGCTGCAAACCTTTGAGGCTGAAAAAGGTGGCAGAGGTGATTAATTAAAATTTAACATGACAAGCTGAAAATATTTCTTGTTCTTGACTTCTAAAGACACTTTCATTTCAGCATCTGGAAGCCAGTGTGCAATCTGAAGTGCAAGTAAATTACTGAGCAAAAGAGAACAATCACTGAAGCAACTGAAAACGCCTCAGTAATCCCAGAAGGAAAAGCAGCAAGCTGCAGTCTAAATCAAAGCAGCTCATGCTACCCAAGGACACATTAACTCATGAAGTTTTCAGATGTGTCCTACTGACAGTAGTTTGCCCAGCTTCTCAAATGCAAAACAAGATGTGCATTCTGTGTTTCTTGCATCCTGGGGAAAGGGAAGGGAAAGAAGGGAATATGTTTGGAGGAAGACAGCATCTCTAGAAGGGAACAAGTGGAAAAGGGTGAGGGTGTGGAGGGGAGGGAAGTGTCTGGGGGAGAAGGCAGCAAACCCTCACGGAGAGAGACTATTTACAATAACGTGTGGTGTCAGGGCACAGGGAATGGCTTCCCACTGCCAGAGGGCAGGGATAGATGGGATATTGGGAAGGAATTCCTGGCTGGGAGGGTGGTGAGGCCCTGGCACAGGGTGCCCAGAGCAGCTGTGGCTGCTCCTGGATCCCTGGAAGTGTCCAAGGCCAGGCTGGATGGGGCTTGGAGCACCCTGGGACAGTGGGAGGTGTCCCTGCCCAGGGCAGGGGTGGCACTGGGTGGGCTTTGAGGTCCCTTCCAACCCAAACCACCTGTGGTTCTGTGGTTCTGTCAGCAGACTGCTGGTGGGAAGGAGAGTTTTGTGCCTTGAGCCCAGGGAAGACAATGCCAGGGTTGGCTTTTCCCACATCTTGGGACTTGCTGTTCCAGTACTACTGGCAGGAAATCTGTAGCCCATTGTTGTTAAATTAGCATGAGAATGGAATAATGACAGGACTGAGAATTCATTTTAAAGTTTCCAGGGAGACCTACTGAGCCAGCACACTTCATGCTTGTATCACACCAATTAGTAGAAGCTATAATGAGAACAGGATTAGTGGACACCAGAATTAATACAATGTGCTTGGGAAGAGTCAGGTGGTTTTTGTAAAAGGATGCCATCTCCTCTAAACCCAGAGGAGCTCTCAGGAGGGGTCAATAAGCGTTTGGATTACGAGGATAAGGTTTTCAAAATGCTTTTGACAGATATTTAGGGAAATGCTTAACATCTAGGACTTAAAAGAGAAATGTTCCCCCACAGATAAGAAAAAATAAGGAAAAAAATCTGATCAAAAGCTAGGAAACAAAGCTGGAATATTGGACCATCTGTCAGTTCTTACACTGGAACAAGACCATCAAAGGATTCCTCAGGGAATTGTGCTGAGGACCGGGACAGGCATTTCAAAGGATGACAAAGTTTGTAAATTATTTAAGATGGTAATCATGAGAATTTATTATTAAGAACTTCAACAGGCTCAAGTTACTGGGCAGCAAGGTGGCAGATGAAATTAATTGTGCACAAATGTAGAGTGACACAGGTGAGGAAAAACACTCCAAGCTTCACATGTGGAAATATGGGCTTTGTGCGTGGTACTACCCCTCAGGAGTAAGATCCTGGGAAAAGTCCCATGCAAACACCACCCCCATGCTCAAAAATGCCAACAAAAAAGCAAATCAGAGCACGGGTATGACTGGGAAAGAAACAGAACCAAGTGGACAAGGCTGTCACACCGTGAAACAACCTGAACACTGTGAGTGGTTCTGGACCTCCCAGCACAGAAGGGGCAGTGTAAACTCGAAAGGTTCAGAAAAAGAGGGAAGTGGTGTGGAAAGGCTTGAGCATGTCCCAGCTGGGTACGTGATGGCTTCAGCTGAGACTCCTCAGTACAAAGAAAGGACGAGGGGTGATGGCTTTAAGCTGAAGGAGGGGCCATTTAGCCTTGATATAAGGAAGAAGTGTTTTACTACAAGGGTGGTGAGGCCCTGGCACAGGCTGCCCAAGAGGAGGTGGATGCCCCATCCCTGGGGACACTCCAGGTCAGGCTGCATGGGGCTCTGAGCCACCTGATCAAGCTGAAGGTGTCACAGCTCATTGCAGGCAGGGCTGGACCAGGTAACCCTTAAAACGTCCCTTTCAACCAAACTATTCTGTGATTCTATGTAAGAACAACTTTGGGGATACAACTTGAGTCTGCAAAATCAGGAGGCATATGGAAAGGATGAACAGGGTTCCACAGGTCTATTTCCTTTCCAACTAAAAAAATTAAATCTATTTAACAAGGGTCAGAGAAAACAGCTTCAAAACAAACAGAAGAAAGTGGTTCTTCATGGAACTGGTGATGGGCAGGTGTTGCTCTATGACAAAGAAAGTGGCAAACGCAGTGGCAATGAGTTGCAGGGAGAGTAGAGGGTTCACTGCACAGAACTCCTGGGCTAGCGAACACACAGAATTCACATATTTGGAATTCAAACAGTCCTGAAGCTGAAAATAACTGCAAAGCCATCTCAGAGGAGAGGGAAGGGAAAAGTAAAACAGGTACTAAATTGATGCCTTCCCCAGCATGTCCTCATGGCCACCATGTGAGACAGGTAATTAGAACAGCTGGACCTTTGGTCCACCCAAATGAAGCCTTTCTCACAGTCCTAGAGGAGTTAATTAAAACTTCCTTTGATGGGATGGGAGCCTTCTAAATCCCTCAAATTGCTTTGCAGCTTTTATAAACAAGATACACTGGCACCTTCATGAAGTGCTGGTTCTTACAAGTGGTCTGGGTTTTTTCTTGCTGATTTTTGATTTGATTCTGACTCTAAAAAAAATAAAGAGGTAATTTGCAAAGCTGGTGGAGAGCCACTGACTGGAGTATTTCAGATTCTGTGTTTCTTTGTGCTGACACCCAGGGATTAAGGGTTACTTTGTCATCACAGTGTTACTGCACTGGTAGGCAGAAACCCGGTACTGGACAGAACTACAGAGAAAAAACTCTTACAGGTCAGTGAGAACGGGGCTTTTATCTGCCAAGAACACATCAGGAGATACTGGTTTGGATCTCCATGTCCCACACTGAGGAGAACCAGAGATGGGCTGTGGTATCTGCTCTGGGTTTAGCTTCAAACCAGACCAACACAACCTGCCTGGTGCTGGGTGGTGGATGAGATGGCTTGGAGATGGTGGATGAGATGGTGGTGGATGAGATGGCTTGATGTCTCCTTTCTTTAACCAATACTGAAATAATCAGGTTCCAACCCGCTCCATAAAATCTGTTCTGACATCTGACCGTGAATGGCCCTCCTGAGCCATCCTGCAAATACTGCCTGGACAAGAACAACTGAGGCAATTATATTTAATTATGCAATCAACAGTTTGCGAATTAGGGAGATTATGCATAAATGCACCCTGTTTTATAAACTCTTCCTCTGTCCATTAAAAAATACCTATACCCAACTTGCAAGCAAAACAGAAATCAAGGAACACACAGAGGTCATTGAGGTCCTCAATTCCCCTGCAACTTTGCAGACTTCCATTGAAATAACACCAAATTGCAATGGTTATAGCATTAGTTTTCATGGATGAGAGAATCAGGCTAATATGACCCCATCTGCTCTGTTTTCAATGCAGACCATTTGTACTTCAGCAGCAGTTGATCAACAGGGAAAAATTCTGCCACATAAAAGGAAACTTGGCCAAGCAAAGCCTACAGGAATGGATACAAACAGTAAGTGCAGCGAAGTTATTCACTCATAATAAACTGAACACAGGTACCATCCTCTCAAAGTGCATTTGACACAGTCCAGTGGGAATTTCCTGACAGAAACCATGAGGAACTTGCTTTTCAGGGCCCTGAAAGGCTGCCTTGCAAGACAGTGCATTGACTAGGAAACACTCCCAGCCCTGCTGCCTCCCCCCACAGCCTCAGCCTCTCCTCCCACAGCAGTTGAGGTCTCCTGGGGCTGCCACTGACACATCTCTGCATCTCATTTCCCCAGGTGACTGCTGCAGTAGCTGTGCCCTGAAGATACTTCCTATGCACTGAATTCCTAAAAAGTGAAGGGTAATTTCCACAAACCACAGCCAAATCAAACCTGCCTGAACCAAGGGACATAAAAAACTACTTTAAATACCTCATGGCAGACACAGGCACCCTTGTGCTCACCACTGTATCTGCTCACCACCTCAAGCCCATTCCCAGGCCTCCCAAGCACTGGGAAAAGGACACAGCACTCAGAGCTGCAGCTCACACTTACCAATAAAACACCCAAACTTTAGTTACCACTTGTTGCCTCTGATCCCTTCCCGTTTCAGTTTCTTCATAATATTTTCCTTATGCTGGCAAAGGAAAAATCACTTCCTTGGAAAGAGTTAATTTGAGACATTTTCAGGACACCCATTCATGTGGAGAATTCAGCAAGGTCCATGTTGGGACCACGGCAGTGAAATGTTTGCAGTGCAAATGATGGAAAAGGAGCCCAGAAATCCCATTATGCCTACTGATGACCTAATCCAGCAGGTGGGCTGGGGGCACAGCCCTCACTCATCTCTCTGCCCCCATTTCAGGGCTGTCAGTAGCTTCTGTTTAGGCCAAACTAGAGGGAAAGAACAGCCAGGTCCAAATTTTGGCCCCTCCTAAAGCACAGCACAGCTACAGTGAACCAAGACCACAGCCCTACCACGTAACTAAGCACAGTACAACTAAATTAGCACAACTACAGCTGTGTCAGTAGAAAAATGTGATGTTCGAACTGACAAAGGAAGGACAGATGGGGGAAACAGGCAGAAAGAGACCAAAGGGAGTACTGCAATCAGTGGCAGTGTTACATATTTTTCAGGACTTACAACTTTCTGTGGTTTGCTCTTTTTTTTTTTCACCCTGTCTCATTTGTGCACCATTCTTCACAACCTTAACCTGTCTCCATGCAGGGACAGCCTCCCCTCGTTGTCCCAGCAGCTGCCAGAGCTGCCCAGTCTCCTCCCCTGACACCGGAGTGCTGCAGAGCTCCTCCAGCCACAAACCGCCTCAGCACCTGGGCTGCCCTGCAAAAGACATCCCTGTGTTTTGATTAAAAGAGCAGACTTTAAAGGCCAGAAGGAACATTTATAACCTTCTATTCTGATTACTTATGTAATAGGGACCAGAAAAATCTCTCCAGAGAGCTCCTGCATCAAACATACAGGATCAAGATGAGACACGGACCCTCCTTCATCAACCCTAACATAAAAAGTAATGAAAAACCCTCCTGAGCCCAGGTTCAGTTGTTCTAGGTAATAAATCACCCTCACTGCTGAAAACATGGAGCTTCATTTTAAAGAATGAGCTGGCAGACAAATAATGAAATGATATAAAGAGCCTGGTTTTTGAAGATTGCATCCCTACAGTGTGCACTGCCACAGTGAAGCCTGGGGTCCTCAGCAAACACCATCACATATGTACCAAAAAAAAAAAAGAGGAAAAAAGATATATCTGCCCCAAATCACTCACATAAACAATTTCTACAGAGCAAGTAATTCTGAAGTATTAATTTACAGGAAGCAGATTAATTGACTGGCTTCCTAATTATATTCTGAAAATATGCAAACACAAGATTTGACATTTGCAAAGCTCTTTACAGACAGTAACTAAACTCCGAACTCCTCTACAAGGTAAGAATGATGGTGCCCATTTTAGACACCAGGATATGTGCAGAGATGCCCAAATATAGATCTGCTGTAAAAGAGTTCAACTCAAGATTGCTATAAACAGAGCTTCTCTCCCTGAAGTGAGCCAACACACGATAGGGAGGCAAGAATAAGAAGTCAGCACATCGTAGACCTTGCTACATCTCTGTTATATATAATAATTTCTATCTATAAACATTTTCAGAAAAAAAACCAAACACTCCTAATTTCAGGCAACTGCAGCTTTCTTTGAGATGAGGGACAAGAGTGGCGCAGGCACACACCAGCACCAGGGACTGCCAGGGCTCTGAGGGAAAACCAAAGACCACTGCTGAGAGCCAAATACAAGGTTTCCATGACACCTGAATGGTTTTATGACATGGAAAAATGTCTTTTTGTTGCCATCAGGCTCTCTGACAGCCACACTCTGTGGGTAACTTGCCGTAAGGGGATGGAGCCTGAGCATAACCTCGTGACAAAACTGGCAGGAAAAGTGACAGACTCTGGTTCTGAGCAGGAGAAGGTCATTGCAACGCCAGAAGCCTCGACCTCCACCTCCCATTTACACACACTCCACCACAAAAGGGGCACTGGCTGCTCTGCCCACCTGGATCAACCCAGGAGGGCAGGGAATGACTTTCCAGGAGTCACAGAGCTGAGCCAGTGCTGCTCTAACCATAACTCACAGAGAAACAATTTCACTGAGATTACATTTCCCAACCCCGCCCCTGAGGACTGCGAGCAGGAAAGCTCCCTTTTGGGGGAAATGTAACTTCCTCTGTGAGCACACCTGGACATTCCAGAGCCCGGGGGATGGCCTGGACTGTGGCACCAACCCCCTGAGCAGAGGGGGTTCACTCAGACACACAGAGAGATAAACACTGACCCCAGCTCAGGACACCTCAGAGCCAGGCACTGAGCCCTGTCACATCTCACCCACCAAGAAACTTGGATCAAATTTCCATGCTTTTTCTGCACACATTCTTGAAACTATGGTACTTTGAATTCTCCAAGCTTGCAGTGGAAAACCCAAACAACCAAAACTAACAATCAAACAAAAAAACCCCAAAACAAAACACAATGCGCCTCACATGGCCAAGCAACAATTAAGGTTGTTTAGTCCTATGACAATCCTTCCCTAATACTCAGGGTTTCTCACTGTCCATTTTCAACCCCTGGTTTTGTACAAGGATTCACTGAAATTTCCTTAATTGTTGCTACTGTTTGGACATGCTGTAACACTAAACTGAACATACTCCAACCAACCAACCCACCTTGCATCAATAACCAGAAGTCCCACAATGACAAGTGTCACAGCCACTAACGTTTTACACAAAGGGTAAGAACTGAATTGCACTAAAATGAATTGCACTAATCGTGAGCTGAAATTTAAGTTTTCAAAATTTGGCTGGAGTTTGCTGGAACATGCTTTACATCACATAAAATTATTTTCAGGCTGTAAAACCAAGAGCGTTACAGATGGAATCCAAATCTTGTAATATTTACTGTCAAAGACCCACTTAGGTATACATTTAGCTTTCAACAATTTATCCGAGTGGCACTACAGTACATGTTTTCTTTTCAGGATTTTACTAATATCTCTCCAATCATATTGACTGTGCTACACTCAGGAGATTAGTAACAGAGATTTTGAAGTTTATGCAAGGTGAAGTACATGAAACACATAGAGACTCACCTAATATCCACGCAAATTAGTGTAATGAGTATAGCAAAGGACATGTTGAAGTTTCCTTTTTCAGTAATTCAACAATTACTCATATTCTCTGATAATAGGAAGGAAACATTTCACTTCTTTTAGAAAATGCCTGGATTTTTGTTCCCCTACAAATTGGTTGTGAATGCTCTGCTTTTAATCACTCTTGTTGTTCCATCGCTATTAATCAAAGAGTAAGTTTGCCAAGAAAGTAATTTACTTAGGGTAGAACACATAATCTATTTCTCTGCACACATTTTGCTGGTCCAGTGGCAGCGCCTCCCACCCATCCAAACACCAAACTCCTGACTGTGAGAGGTGAGAGGGGCTTAAAGCAAATGCACCAGAACGAGTCCCAGCATCACAGTTACAGAATCACGGATTTGTTCAGGCTGGAAAAGCTCTCAGAGAGCAGAGTCCAACCCTTCCGCAGCACCCACCACTGCCCCGTGTCCCCAGAGCCACATCTGCAGGGCTGTTAAATCCCCCCAGGGATGGGGACTCCACCCCTGCCCTGGGCAGCTGTGCCACGGCTGGACAAACCTTTCCATGCAGGAATTGTTCCCAATATCCAGCCTGCCCCTCCCCTGGCACAGCTGAGGCCGTTCCCTCTCCTCCTGTCCCTGTTCCCTGGGAGCAGATCCCAAATTCCCCCTGGCTGCCCCCTCCTGTCAGGGGCTTGTGCAGAGCCAGAAGGGCCCCCCTGAGCCTCCTTTGCTCCAGGCTGAGCCNCTCCCTCAGCCTCTCCTGCTGCTCCAGCCCCTTCCCAGCTCCCTCAGCTGCTCCTGGTGCTCCAGCCCCTTCCCAGCTCCGTCACTGAACTACTTCCAAAAACCCATTTACTGATGATACACTATCAGCTCCTTGCCCCTGGGGCTACCACAATTCTAGGTGTGGAGCAAACAGGAGTCCTGCTTTTTTTGCACAGAATTTCAGAAGGAATTATGATAGAAAAGTTGGAAGGACCTCTTAATTCATGGTAGGCATGAGTTTCCCTTCCAGCCAACAAGCGTACTTGTGGTGTGGTGTGTGGTGCTGTGTTAGTTAATCCTGATCTCTGGAAGCACCCTCCTGACCACAGGGATTTCCAGATGTTCCCCAGATCCTGCGTGGCACAGGCCTTTGAGCTGCCAGCAGTTGTCACTCCCAGCTCTCCTGAGGCCACGCTGTGCTGTCACTGCGGACAAGGTGTGTGCAGCATGGCTTGATCCTCTGAGCAGTGTCGTTCATTGGCACATTTCATATCACAAACATTTAAACAATACAGTTTGATTGGTATTATTACTGCCATTTTTCTTCTACGAACTTTCTGGAGTACTTTCTGCAACAAGTCAGCAACAACCAGTGCGGATCCACTACCAAGCTGGCCAGAGCTCTGTGTCCAAGCCTTGGGTGTCCCCAGGCTCAGTGACCATGCCATGTCACCTCGCTGGCCACCTTGCTGTCCTGGCCAGAGCTGAGCCCGACCCTGCTGCCCACACACACGGATTGGAGAATTTCCAGGCACTCACAGGCTGATCAGACGACACCTCCCTGCAAGGCCCAGGTGACAGTGACAGTCAAGAGCAGTTCTAAGCAGGCACCAGCATTCTGGAGAAGACAGAGTTACGGAGGGGTTGAGAAAGTGGGGGCAGAAAAGCACAGGCATCACTTTCACTCTCCCAGAAGCGGGTAAATTGTATGCAGAACAATGGGATTTTCTGTCATTTCCCACAAAGAGAATATTTTATGTTCCTCCTTCTTATGCAACCTCGAATTTTGCTTTCTATGTCAGCACACATCCCCAGCAGCAATGGCTTTCTCAGGCTAACCTGAATAAACACAGAGATTTTGGGCTCCCAGAGGACATCCTCTTTGAGCAGGAAAGCCTTCCCATTGTTGCTATTCCACAACAAATCCCAAGAAGCCCTGGCTTGAGAAGTGCAGAACAGCATCCTCATCCCTCCTTTGTGTCAGGAAAAAGGCCAAATTTACTATTTCTTGCCAGTTTGACAGTTGCATTTGACAGCTGCAGTTCATTAGGTCTTGAACTTGCCATACAACCAAAGAAACTTTTAACTAGAGTTCTGCTTTCCACTATGTTTGTTTCACAGTGCTTTTCACAACAAATTGCTGAAAAATCTAGAACAGCAAATAAAGCAGAATGACCAGACCAGCTTCACCTTGGATACAAACAGAATTATACTGGGAGGTGTTATTGCACTTTTTTTAGTGCTGCCAATACCAAGTTTTAGAAGTTATGATTTCTGCCTTTCTACTGGAGTTTCAATAAACTATCGCAAAGATTCACACTTTTTATGTAATCTAATAGTAAAGCCTGAATGATCAAAGAAGAATTCAAATGGCAAATGGCAAAATTAAATTTACTTCACATTTCTTTGTTCCATTTGCACATAAAAGTCTTGGTTTTAACTGAAATCCCTTTTCCTCTCAAACAAAGTATATTGCCTCTTTTTTTCTTTTAATTTCAACCAAAATTGACCCTTTTGGTTTTTTCTGAAATACACACACAGGAACACATCCCATCTTTAAGCCATCAGTTTCCATCAAAGAGTCTGAGAAGAATTTTATCACCAAGAGCTGCATCTAAATAAAAACAGTTTCTGTTGTTTTTTGTTCTTAACTCACTGGAATGTACTGTGGGAAGACTATGTCAGAAATTCAATTTCTCTTTCCAGAATCCTCTCATTTTTTCAGAGCTTTGTAGCCCACATGAATATTCCCTCCTCAAAGGCAGAGGAACACACAGCAGTGTGTAAAGATGGAAAAGCCATCCAGTTTTGCTGCAGATAACAAGAAAAGAGGCATTCCCTCTACTAAGAAAACCATAACACCATTTTCTGCATTAGCAGGCATACAAGGCATAATGTAAAAACATAGTAGCAACTCAGTTTTCAGGTCAGTTAAAAGCCCTGATCACTTTCTTATTGAAAACATTTTATTTTTCTGCAGCAACAGGAAAAATATTCCTTAAGTCAGCTTTTCTTGAAGAATATTTCTAAAAAAGGAAAAATACTACTGCAATCTTCTGCTTTGATTTACACCAGAGCTGGGCCAGGGATGGGCAGGGGGGGTTACAGGTTAAAAACCCCACACCTTTCCATCAGGAAGGAACTTTCACTGGGGTCAGAGGATATTTTGATTTACTAAATCTAACCAAGCACTCAGTTGCACAGGGAAGAAAATTGTAGTGAAGTGAATGAGGGTTTTTTCAGGTCTTTTGGAACGACTTTTTCCATGCAAAGTAATTCTAACAACGAGGTGAAGAGTAGCAACCAAGGACACCCTCCCTGGATTCCCAACCTTCTTGCTTTCATTCTTACACGTCTATTTCTGACACCTTCTCTCTAACTATTGTAATGTAAAAAATTAATAAACTGCTTTGTTCTATCAGTTGCATAAAATGGGATACTACTTCTCCTGCAGGAGTTGTAGCAATTATGGAGATTGCCATCCTACTGCCTGACATGGTGTCAGGAAAATAACCTCGTTCAGGTGTCTCAAAGAGGGAAAAGAAACCCACAAAGCAATCTCTGTCAAGCCCTTAAAATTATCTTTTTCAAAGACAAAACAACGCAGAAGTGTTTTTGATAACTAAAGATAGAAGTTTCATGTTTTGAATACAACTGGGAAAACTGTCCTGTAGCATCACAGTTTGGTATTTCCGTGTTAAAAAAAAACAAAACGAAAGGCATAAAATTCACAAGAATTTACTTGTCTGCTGTAGAAACAAGAATGATGTGGCCAGATGCAGTAAGGGAGAAAAACAAGAAGAGGGAGAATCCTGTTTAAATGAGTTCTTCCTTCAAAGTGACATTCCCATCACTACCACCATATGCAGACAAATTTCCACAAGAAGTGTGTGGGGAGGTTCTGTGGGATAGAAAGCCACAGAGAACTGACCCAAAGCAGAGGCACTGCTCTGATTTTGGCAGTTTGGGACTGAAACTCTAATGGTGCCTCAGTGCCTGGTGCTGTGCAGCGCTGCCAGGGTGCTGCAGTACAAACCCTGGGCTGTGGAGGAGGCAGCGGGGCGCACAGAGAACCACAGAACCACCAGGGCTGGAAACGAGCCCAAGACCATCACAGCCAACCTCCAGCCCAAAGCCTGGGAGCAGACCCAGGGAGCCAAGCCTCGCGTGACCCTGGAAAGGAGACGCTGCGAGCAAACAGCTCCAGTGCCACTGTGGCACGCCAGGCCTTGTTCCTCATTCCCCACCTCAAAGGAACTCAAAATGCAGTCAATAAGCATGAAAACTACCTTAAACGCAGTAACAAGACCCACAGGACCATTTTTATCCTCCTCCCACACCTTTTCTTTACAACAAAACATTGTTGGCTCTGTGAACGTAAACTACAATTGTCTCTCAAAAACTGCTGAGTAAAACCACATATGTAACAGTGTTATAAATTAATTGGTGTGCAAACAGAATCCAGCAGGTGGGCATGGCAGGTAGTCACAAGTTGTGGTTACAGGTTTTGCTCTTCTGGCTCAAACTGGCCACCTATTATCTTATCTCTGGCCATAGCCACTTGCGAGTCCTTAAATGATTCAGAGAAAGGGCAAGAGCCAACTGTTCCCAAAACAGGGCAATAAAATCACGAAAACACAACCCTTAGTGGCTGCTCTCAGTGGCTACTGTGTGATTGAGATGCAAGAGTTATTCTCTTTCTAATCATTTTAAAGCAAAGGCATGTGCTATTACAAAGCACAGGAGGCAAATGCCTCACTTGCACCACCAGTGCTGCAAGGAGATTATTCTTATAAGAGATATGTACCTAATTTCTTCTTGCAGCACAACTAACCATGTGCACTCTTCAATCACTAAAAAAAATGATGGTTTTCTACTACAACATCAGCTTGAATAGTTGAACAAATCTTAACACCAAGAGACGTGTCACATCTCTCTACATTTTGCCTTTTAGATATTTTGAGTTACCAGGGAAACCTATCTCTTGTAAATATTTATATCAGATAATTCCTTAAATTTCCACAAGTGCTGCTCTGTGCCATTGCCCCAGCTAAGGGACTACCATTTAAATGAGGAACACCGAGGAGCAACTTGCTCACGTTACCCCAAAGCACACAGCAATGCAATGATAATGTCACTCAGCTGAAGGAGTCACACAGCAGAGTCCTAATAAAACCAGCTGCAGGCGATGCTGCCACGTAGCAAAGTGACAGATGTCCCAGAGTAATTTGGGGCTTGAGTACAGGAAAAACACCATGTCCTGCTAAGAAGGTCAGTAATCCAAATACAGCTATTTACACTGCTAGATGGAGAGCTGGGATGAAGATTTTCAGTGTGCTTCTGTAAAACATTCATCCTACAGCACCAGAATAATTAAGGATAGTGGGTGTTTAACTCCTAGCAATGTGTCCTCTTATTTAGCTGGCTGAATTATGGCCACCAGGCTGAAACTTTATAATCACTGATATAAATGGCAAAACTTCACCTAAATGCAGAGGACTCTGAGGTCTTCATGTCTGACACTGATTTCACAGAGGTTAAAATGATGCAATCCCAACCTGCATCACCCACTATTCTTAGCACTTTTCCTTCCTGCACTATCTCCCAAACAAGTTTCTAGACACTGAAAATACACCACATGCTGAAGGTCCCAGCACACAAAGTGATTGTTCTTTTGGCTCAGCCCCTTCTGTGTTCCACCTCCACTCTTCACTGCCCTCATCTCACAGAGTTTGAAATTACCTGCAATGACACAGGCAAGAGTTTTCTAGGGACTTGTGCAATTCAGACACACAGCTTTAGAAGAGCTATTCATAGCCATTTTTCTCCTCAGACTTTGCCAAATGCTTTTTTTTTAGTCCCTGCATACCAACTTCAGAAGCTCCCAGTGGCTGTTGCCAGCAGTTGGAGGGCTCACCACACGGCAACACCTTTTGGTTGTTATCAGCACCTCAGTGTTGCGCTGGTCACTGTCCTGAGCTCCAGGCAGCACCAGCAGACACGTGGTGACCATGGACAGGCAGATGTCCAGGCCAGGCTGGCCCCTTTAATCACCTTATTCCTTTACTTTTCCATGTGTACTGACCCTTTTCCCCACCTTTGGCTCTCCCCTGTTTCCCGTAGCAAGTGCCCTGTTCCCAGGGGCATCATCCTCCACCTCCAGGTGCCCTGGAGCCCTTTCCCTGACTCCTCCTGCTCATTCTAGTTCAGGCAGCAGTCCAGTCAAAAAATCACTAAATTCTGTCTGACCCACTGCCTAGGCAGTCATTCACTGTCAATATATACTTGCTTACTTTATTATAGATGGTTATTCCCATTATTTTATATATTTAAAGTATATAACAAACTCTGGCATTAGTCCACTGTGAAATTTTCCTGAACCACAAAAGAAAGATCTCACAGCTAAATGGAAAGATTGCTACCATTTAGTTTCCCATGGGCTTTTTAAGTAGAAGAAAGGCTAAATGCATCATATGCATACACAGAAAAATTGTTTTTCCCTGAACATTAATGTCCTCGTTTGTTTGTGGGACTATTGTGTATGTTTAAGGCAAGTTGTGGGAAAATAATAGTTTGTGAAACTGACATGCTTTCATCGAACACAATGCATCCAAATCATGTAATTCCCCGGAAAACCCTTTTGGATCCCGTGTTTGCAGCTCTGACCGCCACGTTGTGCCGGGCGTGGGGCAGAGCTGACACGGTGCTGGCCCCGTGTCTCAAGCCCTTCTCACCCTCAGAGCTCTCTGACCATTCCTGCTCTGACAAGTGACATCACATCATTTTGGCAACGTGAGCCCAGCGCCTCAGGCCTCTCTCCTGTGTCTGAACACAGGGGCAGCAGAGCCCTTTTTTGGGGTGAATAGCGAGGAACCCGGGCAACCTGGAGCCATGGTGGTGCAAAGTGTAAGGCAGCACAGAGAGGTCACTATTTACTGACAGTTCACGCAAAGCCATGAAGCTTAGCTCAGAGCGTGAGGGCTGCCAGCTGCCAGAGCCCAAGGCAGAATGTGTGGAAAGCACCTCGGCCACCCCACACTGGCAGATCCACCCAGCCATCAGATGATGGCCCCAGGACAGAGGGGAGGTGGAAAGACTGGCCTGTGGTGGCCAAGCTTTCACGGACACCATCCACACCCAACTCCTGCTACTGCCACAAGGACCAGGCAGAATTCTCTCACATGGACTACATAACAATTATGAATGGCATGCGATTAAGTCAGCGTTAGAGCTCAGGGCTGACACCCAAAGCCCCTGTGCCATCTCTACAGAAGTTGTCCAGTGCTCTCTGACCCCAAACATTCATTCAAAGGTGCTCTGTGCTCCCTCACAACACAGCCCGGGTCCACAGCCCTGCCCCAGGCGCGGGGTGTTCTGCCTGGAGCTGTGCAAACACCCTCGAGCTGCTCTGGGGTATTTTTGGCCCCGCTCCTCTCTCAGGGTAGGAAGCCAAGGGGCAAACATTGCCTGCTCACAAAAACCTGCAGTGCATGACATCACTACAGGAACACAGCAATCCTTCCGTTTATTGAACAAATCTCTAATCTACTCTAAAATGGAAAGTCTCCAGCCACACGCAAGCCTCAGCACTCAGAGGCTCTCACAAAACGTGCAGGCACGTCCCGCAGCGCCCCGGGGAAACAGCAAGGGCTCACACTGCACTAAGGAGTGCAGCAGAGCTGCTCCTGCCACAGGCAAGGGGACACCACCAGAACACAGGAGATCAGCAGGGGTGCCTCGGAGATTTGCTGTCGATGGTGAAATGTTGAGCGAGGGAACAGAGCCTCAGCTGTCACTTCTCTCACGTTCTGCAACCAGCAGAACAACTCAAACCAGGCACCAGACATCCGTGTCCAGATCTGAGTGTGGGTGTCTCTCTAGGAAACCAATTGTAATGCAAGTCCTCAATATTTTGTTTTTCTTTTTTTTAATACATTAGATGACAGCACATACTTAAAACAATCACCTTACTCCTGCTGGTTGTCAATCAATTCTGGAAAGCCAAACTGGCTTGCTGGTGATGTGGAGACAGGAGATGTGCAAGCACTGTTCTTAAAACACACCCTGTGGTGGGGATGTGAAAGTTACAAATTAATTTTTAAAAAAAGGGGTAACATTGAGTGTATGGTGGATGCCAAGTACACTAAGAAAGAATTATTCCTACCACAGACCTTCACAATAGGAGTTATGTAGGCAAACTTCCTAAAATGCATTTCATTAAGTACATTTAGCGAGTACATTTCAGGACTGCAAGAAGCAGCTCTTCCATGTGATTAAGAGGATTCAGCAGGTTTACCTTGGAAACATGACTTAGAAATTTTCCAACATTTTGGGATACTCTACCATGCTCTAAAAATTAACGTATTTAATATTTAATAACAGAAAATGTATTACATTTAATGTAATATTTAATAACATACAAATACAATTTTAAAAACACTTCAATTCACCCACTGACCCCAGTATGTTCCAGCTCCAGAAACAACTTAAAGCGAGTATCAGCAAATGTTTCCAAAAATTAAGCCAATGCTGCTTATCCAGTACATTAGAAAAATTCAACATAAGTTTTTAAAACAAATATTTCAACTGTTAAGCTTAAGGACACCCTCAGAGCAGTTTTCAGTATCAACATCAACAAGAAATGTGCATCTCTCCATTCTCCTAAGTCCATATTGCATATTCCATGCTGCTGATCACAGGGACTCTTGCTGTCTACTCTGTGTTTGTTATGCTAACAGGTGCCAACACTTCCATTTAATCCAATCTGGAATGTCTGCTGTATCTCTCTGTGCCTCCCTGTGTCTATGTATGGCAAGCTAAGCATGCCCAGCTCCGAGACGCCCACAGCCACACAGCTCTGGCTCCTCCACAAGCTGCTGTACAGGCAGCACCTTCTAATTCAGCTTCCCTGAGTGTTTAGCAGGGGGCACTGAAATTTGATCAAGCCTTTCTGTGCACCCAAATGGCTGCTGTGGGTTTAAGCCCAGCCTGCTGAACACATTTGCTCCTACAGTGTAATGGGAAGGGGTTTTTTTGCTCAGGTGCTTGGGTTCTTTTCGGTGACATAAATACAAAGAGCACTGGCCCCAGCCCATCCCCACCCATCATCAGGGAGGGACTCACAGGCTGCCCGCAGGCAACAGCCCCTCTGCCCAGAGTGGACATCAGAGCGGCACAGGGGTGGCCCAGCTCTGACCAACACCTGGACCCACTCACTGCAGGGTGACAGGTCACATTCCAACACTTCCTCTCTGACTTGCACCAGGCAGCGCTGGGAACAGCTGATGGATCTGCAGAATTAAAACCTGCAGCCACTCCTGCCTGTGAAAGAGAACCTTGTCAAGGCAGGGAGAGATCAGAGATTTCCAGCACAGCCACCAGACGAGGAAAACAGAAGAGGGATTGGGACTCTTTGCTGATAGAAAGGGGTATTATAGTCTGCTGACAGCTACAGCCATAAAAATGCATTCCATGAGACAGCTTTTGTTCAATATAAACACTGCAAACAACCAAGTCCACCCCCACTGACAAAATGAGTTTCAAGTATCTTACTAAATTAGTTGTTCCCCTTTAAGTCCCTATTTAAAAAAAAAAAGAAGAAAAAAAACCCCAAAACAAAACAACCCACTCAAGAAACAATGTTATGACATGCTCTATTGTGCCACATTGTAATCCCAAAGTTCAAAACAAGAGAGGTTGCCAACAATCCCAGGCTGAAACTTTCCATAATTTTACCTTAGTAGCTTTGTGCTTTTCTCAAATAGTTCATGGAAACTGCTGGTGCTTTAAGCAGATTTAACACACTCCAGCTTCCCAAATAACAACTAAAAATGAACATACACCGACATTTTCACAACATGAGTAATCCACAGTAAAAGCTGCAGGTCATACATAAAATACATGGAGCTCTGGATACTGTTATTGATATAATTATTACTCAGTAATAATTAATTTGACGGGTTCATGATTCAGGGGTAAAGGGAGCAGGCTGATTCTGATAAGAGTTTTTAATCAAATGAGTCAATTACATTTGAATACTCCTCTTTGGAAGCTCTCAAAACTCTCCTTCAAATACGTTTGCCATTAATTATCCACACTTCCCTCAGCACTCCACCCCACTCATATCCTTCCTGACCTGGGTGAATTAAAAATAACCTTGAATCAAGAAAGAACATCAGGAAATATAAATGGAAATGGCAGCTGATCAACCCTTAATAAAAGGTACATGGTATTAGAGCAGATCAGGCACCTGGTCCCACTTGATATATTTAGAAGAGTCTAAACTCTGAAGTCACTTAGATTAAATAATCCACTCCAGTGAAATTACATCAGGTAAAGGACAGACATTTATTCTGTGCCTTTGATGGAAGAAACACCATTTATGTATTTGTACAAAAGTAAGTGGAGTAGGAATAAACAAACCCTCACAGCGCTGGGCTGTGCTTGGGGGTGTTCCAGTTGCACACGTGACGCACCCTCGGTGCTGGGTGTTCCCCAAACACACCCCAGGGGAAGGAGGGCCCAGGAAGAGAAGAAGGCACCTGAGTAACCAGCAGGGACACGTAAAGGGTCAGGGGAAAACTGGAAAGAAAATGGGTGAGAAAGTGACACACAGGGGAGCCAGCGTGAGCCCTTCTGGCAGTGCCTGGAACGTGCAGAACCTGGAACCGGCCCCTCCTCGCCTCCACCTCCGTGACAAACACACCCCGAGCGGGACCCGCACTTGCTGCCTTACCATTCCCAGCGCAGCAAAACCAAGTAATTTGAAAATACTGTCGCTGCTCTGCACAAGGGGAATACAAAGGCAGAAAACTGCTGAATTACAGATATATTCCAAGCAACTCAAGACAAGGAAAAAAGGCTTCAGCTTTAGTTAGCAGCAGTTATACCACATTCTGTTCATTAGCACAAAAAAGTTTAAACTTAAGTTTATTCTAGTTGCACAATTTTTTCCTGCTACAATTTAAACGTGAGCCAAACCAGAATGACTACTTCAAATTCAAATCAGATGGGGGATGATTAAAAAGAAAACAACCTCTCTCACTCCCCCAGCAAAAAAAAAAAAAAAAAAAAAAAAAAAAAAAAAAAAANNNNAAAAAAAAAAAAAAAAAAAAAAAAAAGCCACATACATGCTGCACTAATGAATGCATTAAAGGAAAAAAAGCACATTACAAGCACAAAAAGACAGAAAGAGTTTTCATCTTTTTATTTTACCATAAACTCTTAAGAATTTTGAATTTTTGTTATGGTTCTCAGTAACACATCAGCTAAGATGCTGAGCCAATAGCAAATTTCTTCCAGAAAGAAGACAAGACTGATCACTGTACAGCAACTTGAAACAATGTCCTGGCATATATATTTCTTTTCACATGTGATTCTACTTCCTGACAACAAGCAGAGAGGAAAATTTAAGAAAGCAGAGTGGGAAGCCTTGCTGGTTTTCCTTACAAAAAAAATTCCTACTATTTGGGCCAACAGTCCAGTCTTAGAACTGAATGTCCTGGGTGAGGGTTCAACATCATCTTGTACTTGTGCTTGTGCCTGGTCACTCAGAGAGTTTTCAATCCACATCACTGTCGAAGGCTATCAGGTTGGTCAAGCATAATTTCCCCTCTGTAGATCCCCACTGACCACTCCAAATCACCTTCTTGCCCTCAGGTGTGTGGAAATGCTTTCCAGGAGGGTTTTCTTTATCACCTTCCCAGGGACTACAGTGAGACTGGCCTGAGCTGCCCCTGATCTTCCTTCCTGCCTTCCCTGCAGATGTGAGGAGTATCAGCTCTCCTCCTCAGGAACCTCTCCAGGGACTGTGACCACTGTCCAGCCTTCAAGGTTCACTCAGACATAAAGTCTGGATGACACTGGACTGCACGAAGAAATCATTAAAGACTGTGGATGGATTCAAAGTCAAGCAGGTTTGTGTTCCTGAGTCACTCAAGAATTTAGAAAATTCCAAAATTTTCTATTACACCAGAGTAATTCATAGAAAAAAAAATCTGTTTCTAACGCACATAACAGTCAAACACTGACATTATTGTAAGGCAGAAATTATAAATATCAAAACATATTAGGAAAGATGGAAAACCACAGTTCCAAGAGATGAGGTGCCCTGCACTGCACCACTGTCAGGGTAAGAGGAGTTGGCTGCTAACAATCCCCCAGCCACCTTGGAAACAGAAAGTCAGGATCTCTCAGGCAGGAAAAAAGAGGTGTTCACACCAAGAAATAAGACGTGGTTGCCCTGGAAGCTGCCGAAGAAGCTGCACAAGCAGGACATGATGGATTGGAGGAGCCATGAGGAAGGACAGCAGTGAGGCACCAAGTCCTGCACAGGCTCCTGGTTCTGTTCCTGCTCACACAAGGAGTCATTTTCTGTTCTGGTGCCGACGGGAGGAGCACAGGGACGGAGCCAGCCCGCCCAGAGTGCCCAGGCCTGCACACGAGGCAGCCTGGAAGCACCACAGCCACATTTGTGGGGCACAAACCAGGCCAGGCAAGTGAAACAAAAGCAGTTTGAAACGTGCAGGAGGTAAAACAAACACTGAAGGGAGAGGCTCAATGAGGGGGACATCAGAAAGATGAAGCAAATGTGTGAACACACGCACGGTATTAGCCTGGCAATTACTTTCAATTATTAAAAAAACACATCAATTCACTTTTCTAGTGTTAGTAGTATTAATGCAATTACAAATAACTTACAAAAGAAATAGGAGGAATAAAAACTCTTTCCAATTCCAAAAAAGTGCATCAAAACCCAACTGCCTGAAGCAAGGTTGTGCAGCTGAGATCAACAGGACTAGAGAGAGAATTTTGCCTGGGAGGACAAACCTGCAAGGTGCACCCAGGAGATCCCAGTGCCAGGGGGAAGGAAGCCATGACTTACAAGAGCAATACCCCAGGCACAGGACTGGGGATCTGGCACTTCTCGGGCCCTGCCATGTGCTTTTCCCCTGTGCAGGAATCTGCACATGACACCTCATGACTAATGTGGAAACCACTCCTGTGTCACCCGTGGAGCCACAGATGAACACCCTAAGAGACTGCAAGGATAAACAAACATCCCCATGCAGATGGTGTCACCCATATGCCAGCATATGCGATGGAATGCCGCATATTAGGCTGTTTCAGGGCTCCAGAAGTTACAGCAGACAGGAAACTGATTCACCAGGAGGCCCAGGAGGCAGATGACCCAGGACACCGATAACCCGGATAACCATCCTTCTGCTCTGTATCACCCAGGTTGTGGACATGCCTAAGACACACATCCAAACAGCCTCCAAAAAGTAAAAATAAAATTAAAAATCCAAGATATATTTGCAGAAAGTCAGTGATCTTCAGGAGAACCTGTCTGAAATCAGCGCTGCAAAGACACTTTCTTTCCCCCGCTCCTTTCTGTGGGAGGTAAATCCATTTATGTGTCTCACACAGACCCACCTGGCAGCACTCTGGACGGTCAGCAGCCCCTGAGTGCCTGCTGTGCCTCGCTGCCCTCGCTGGCCCACGGCCACGGGGATGCAGGGCAGCACCCAGGGAAGGTCCTCTCTCTCTAATCGTTTCAGCATCACCCAAGTGGCACAGACACGGCCTCTGTCAGGCCTGCAGCCCCTCTGACGCCGCTGCTGGCAGAGCTCTCTCAGGTGGCTGCACATCCCAGGCTGTGAGTGCTGGACACCAGCGAGCCTGGGCTGCCCCAGGCCAGCAGGGAAAGCTCTGACACAGCTGCCATCTGCAGCAGGCAGCACAAATGTCAGCAAAACCCCTCGCTCAGGGCCTGCAAGGCTACACCCATCACAACAAGAACCCTGCACCAAGACAAATCCTCTCTGCCTGGTTGTTTCCACACCGTAAATAATGCAGGTCAAAAAGCTTCATTTTTTACAAGCTTTTGTATGTCAATTTCATGCTGGTTTTCAGTTTAGTTTTTTTGGTGTGTTGTTTTTTTGTTTTTGTTTTGGGGTGTTTTTTTAGGTTATCTACGTTAGGCCACAAAGGCAGGTGCAGAGAGGTGAGGACAAACTGTGTTTGAGGCTGCCTGGTGCACTGTGAATTCAGTCCCACGGGTGCAAACACGGTGACTGCAGCCCTTTTTTAAAGCACTCCTCTCCCAGGAGATCCTGGTTCAGTCACCACATGTAAGTGAGACTTGATCTGACTCCTGGGTGCTCATCTCCCTGCACACTCCTCAGCGGAGTTCAGAACCTTCTGACAGCATGTCCTGTGACACTCTCATTACATCAGGTGCTTCCCTAGAAGGAACATACTTGTTTTCACAACAGCCAGTGAGGTAAGAAGGAATTACTTATGGTCAGCACAGACCCCAGCAGTTCTGATGCAACTCGCTTTGGATGCCTGATGAGAAAAACCACTGAGCTTTGGTGTTTAAGTGGCACTTTTAGTTTTTACCCACTCCATTCAGAGAGATTGGTTCTCCCTCTGGACATGCCAACCTCCTGAACCAAGACAAGGAATGACTAATTCCTGTACTAATCACAATCACAGTTCTTTTTCTGACTACTTTACAAGCAAGGAGTCCCTGTTACCTCCCTCAGCCATCACGTACTTCTTGGGCCAAGAAACCTACACTGCAAGACCTCAGTGACACATAACCAACACAAAATCACACACGTAGGGCTCAGTGCCATCCCAGGGGCCTTCACCTGCCTGATGTTCCTTATTAAGCCCCTGGTTTAGGTAAAAACACCTCAGATATCAGATGCAGCAGGTCACCTGCAGCTCGTGGTACCCCCCGTGCCACTGAGCCCTGCCCTGCCCCTCACACACAAACACCTACATCAGCACTGCTCAGGAATCTCTGCTGGATCCGTCCACCCCTCTGCCACTTCTTCTCACATCATTGCCTCAAGAGAGCTTTGCAGTTGGCCCACATATTTTTAATTCTCCCCAACAGGTTTAATAGGAAGAAGCATTTTTAATAATTCACTGAAATTGTTCTGTGAGTGCCAAATTGAAGAGAACATGACTGGTGCAAAAGAAGGTTGCAATTTTCTTGTCATGCCTGATCCTCCATGAATGCATGGGGTTAAAAATAAATTCTGATTTTATTCTGGAGGACACCAGAGACACCCTGTCAGAGGTGTTGAACGTGATCCCCACTATTCCAGAGAAGAATATAAAATCTTTGGTGTTCACTGAAACAGGAGAAACACCTGGTGTAAAAGCAGAGGAGGGGAAGATAAATGAGAATTAAAAAGAAGAAGAGGTCACCTGCAGCCATCCTGAACTTCCCACAGGTGAGGACCCAGGACACACCTAAAACACCACAGAGAAAAGACCAACAACCTGGCGTGTTTTAGGATCCAATGTGGGAAATGTCAGAATAGATGCAAGCACACACTTCAGGACGGGGTGACCAATTCTCCAGAACGCAGTGACTCTCCTGGCCAGGACTTCACTGCCTGCCACAGGACCCAGCTCAGGTCCCGCATTCCCCTTCTGCATGGACATCAACATTTACAGAGCATTCATAACTTACTCACAGAATGCTAAATAGAGGCACAGCATTTCAAAAATGCAATATAATGAATTAAAGCAATTCAATGAGCTTGCTGAGTTCAAAAGATTGCAAAGAGCACACTGCAGTGCAATGGAAGTCCTGAAATAATTTAGGAACTTGAACCACACCAGCTCAAGCCTGCAGATGAATTAAGCAGCAGATAATTTCTGTTACTCAGCCATTATATCACAGTCAAAAATCTCAAAAGGCAAAAAATGGACAAAAGTCATGGTTCCACAGTGCCACGAGAAAAGAAGAGGATAATATAACTCCAGATTTTTTTTCAACAGTAAGAGCATTCACCTCTTAACACACAGCCCTTTTTTTTTTCTAAGAGGTGGTAGAGCTGATCAGATCTTCCACAAAAAAAACCACTTCTAGAAGTAAAATTAAAGATGATAATACAGCTCAGTTCAGAATTGGCAGTTTATAAACACTTCCTAAAAAAACCTCAGTTCTGAGCTCATGGCAAACACCAAAAGATACTGAAATGGCTGGATTGACTTGGGAAAGCCTCTGCTTCTATATTTACTGATTCTGTAGCTCAAACAGAAAACCTTATGGGATTGGTAAGTCAAAAAAAAAAAAAAAAAAAAAGAAAGAAACATTGGAAGCTCAGTTGCAAGCATATGTTCCCACACATCTAGTGCAGAGCCACAGTGTTAAAAACCCCATCCCTCAATCAATCCTCGGCACCAGCAACGGCTGGGACACGACAGAACTGAAGCAGGTACTCCCTGAAACCCCATTTTCCTCCAGGGACAGAAGGAACTGTTCCGAGCTGCTGTGGCCAACCCCCAGCCCCACGGACACCAGCACCGTCCCGAGCCCAGGCAAAACCTGCCCACCCCTTCTCCCGGAGAGCACCCGCACCTCAACAGCCCGGCACCCCTCAGGAAGCAGAAGCCGAGCACACCGGGGATATCTGCGCTGACAAGGGGTCTCTGCAGGCTCGGGGTGCTCAGGGCCAGCCCCAGACCAGCCCCAGACCAGCCCCGGGCTCCTCTGGCAGCCCAGGAGTGGCCAGAAGCGCTGCTGGGTGGCCACCCTGGCCCTCGCTGTCCTCGGCTGCTGCCTCAGCCCCTCCGCGTGATTTGCTGCTCCAAAGGAGTCCTTTGGCTCCTGGGAGTCACGGCCCGTGGGCCATGTGGACACAGGGTCCTGCAGGGACCACCCTCTGCCTCACCCCACGCACTGGAATTCATAAATCGTGGAGTGGTTGGAATCACGGGGTCGCCTAGGCTGGAAAACACCTCCAAGGTCACCGAGTCCAGCTGCTGACCCAGCACCAGACCATGGCCAACTGGTTACCAACCTGCTTGAGTGATGATGTAGAAGAAAAGAGAAAATCAAGGCAAATTAAGGTAAATAGAGTACAACTATTCAGCAGATTAGGGACCAACCTGCTATTTTTGTGCTCAGAATTTGCTTTCTACAGATCTGAGGAACTAAACAGATTAAGCTGAAGGGGACAAAATGAAACAAGGAGCAGCAGTGACTGCAGGACAGGTGGAAAATGAAATTCATGTTGGACTGTTATGGTGCTTTATTTAAAATTTAATTTGAGTGTTCACATCACCAGCAGGAGCTGCCCTGCAGCGGGCAGGTTCAGGTCACCCAGCACAGCCCTGGTGAGATGTTTGAGGCTGGGGCTGTGGGACACAGTATTCTTGCATGGTCAGTGACTGTGTGACATTTTTGGCCTTTATGCCCTGGGATTTTGCATTTCCAAGTAGGTTCTAACCTGTGCTTCCAGTCACTCACTCACTGACATTTCACCTGCTAGCTAAAAGGATTTCCCAGCAACTCCGCAAATAAGCCTTGCCAAATGTCATTTGCCTTGGGATCTAATTATTATCCGATAACTTAATTACAGATTATGCACTTCTGTCAGAGCACGTTGCAATATTTCAGGATCTTGGGACACCTTGCAGGGAAATGCTGAGGATTTCACCCCATGTCTTCTCTTCAGTAATACCCTGCCTTCACAAAATCTGGTGTTATTACCCTCATTTCCAATGCTAACCACTTTCTAAGACATTCAGGTGGTGTCTCTTGTTGCCTTCTGCCCCTGAGGGTGACACACACTCAAGAACAGAAAATACTGGATCAGGCTCATGTTCCTGATCAAAGTCACTTGGCACGGATAAAGGCTGCCAAAGGTTTAATACTAAACTACTAAATGTCTTCAATATTCCCCAAATTATGTCTGTGTGGATTTACCTAACCTTTCAGGAGGAAGGCATGTCAAAAATAAACTACACCTGCCTGTAACTCGATTATCAGCTGTGCAGGTTTCCCACACCTGCACAGTCACAAAGAGCCCACTTGGCAACACCACACAAGAAACACACGTGGTGAAGAGTTAGGAGGAAATACCTAAATTTTGGCCAAATAGCAATAAATATGGCTGTGAGATTTTTCTGTTCTTCTCTTTATTCACAGAATGTGCTCACTACTAAGCAAGCAGGTAAACACAAAACATTTATCAAAGAGCAAAGTTCAGTTCCTGGAGAGATCACGAGGGATTTTTTTTGCCTGCTTGTTTGTTTGTTTTGGGCTTTGGGGTTTTTTTGTTTCGTTTTTTGTGGGTTTTTGAAGTTTTCTGTTTATTTCCAGCCTGTTCCAGCCTTAGGTCAGAGGGCACACTGTAAACTCACTTTTCAGTTCTTCCAGAGAGAAAGAGGCAACACTGTGGCTGCAGCTCGTCTGACGCACAGAGCCAGTGACTCGTTTTGCAGTTACCCCCTACACATAAACCAGAGGAGTCTGAATGTGTTTTGGTGTCCACAGACTGTGTTCTCTCTTGACAGTCACTGACGGACAGGGAGGGCAGGGATTACCTGGGAAAGTGAACAACAGCAGGGTACCCAAGGTTGTCTTCACACGAGAACCACTGAGAGACTCTGCCATGAGAAGACCTTACAAAAACATTAATCCCTAGAGCACTAACAGCCATCTTTTTTAATTAACTCCTCCTGTTGAAGATAGTCTATTCAAAAACAAAAGTTTGGAGAAAATGAAAACTCATCACTTTTTTTCTCTTAGATGCTGAGAAGAAAAACTCCTCTATTATTTTCTAATCGCTACTGAAAATTTCTAAACCATGGCCATCTCTGGTGGACCTTTGCCCTGGAACACCACAGGGAGTCACCTGCCCACATGCAAGCAGAAGATTTATGGACAATACTACACCTGAAGTTGCCAAAAAACCCCACCACTGCTCAGCCATCCATTACATGGATGAAACAGGCACAGGATGTCAAACAACATCGAGGGGGCTGCCCAAAATAAAAGTGATAAACTTTTAATTAATTATATCTTCATTAAAAAACGCCCTTTAAGTGCTGTTGCTAGGTTATATACACATTAAACTAGCTGTGAGGTACAGCAAAAGCTGCTGGTGTCATGTGCCAAGGAATGTGTGTAAAACAGAGAGGTTCCAAACACTGCAAAATCCCCATGTCCTCTACAAAACCTACAAGAGCTGCAGGAGGCAGGAAAAAATTCAAATGATTGGATTCTGTTAATCTGTGGTACATGGACTTAATACTGCATTTAATTTTGCTAAGTGGGAGGAAGATTATTGCAGGCAAGATACAAAGAATATCTCTGCTCCAATCATGTAACATTTGCAACCTTAAATACTCTAAGACAGTTACTAATAACTGCATCAGAACATTTCCATGTATTCAATGCACAGTTATGAAAGAAACTAAACACACAGGCCTCCTCCCAACGCAGACAATAATGATAATGATAATATTTACATTCCTCTATTCACTTGTTTCCAGTAGTATTAAACAAAAAAAAGTATCTCTGAACTTGCTGGGTAACAAGTGCCAGCCTCCTGTGAAGCACTGCAGAAAGAGTGATTTTAGGCATTTTGCTTTACTGTTCAAACTGATGAGCCCCTCACTGAGACAAAGCCATTCTCTTTCCAGAGTTTTTGAAAGAAAAGCTGAAGCCCATTCTCATGAAGTCTCTCAGTGCTGCAGTGAAGGACTTGCTGGGAGCTGCACTTGTTTACAGCCCACAATTCCCATGGGAAGAAGCAGTTTAACTAATATCAGGAGCCTTTTGCATGTAGTATTTCCTGTCCTAATTTGCTGCTTGAAACTCAGCTTCTTCCACATCATTATTCTTTCAATTAATCTATGTCTTCTTTATTTCTGAAAAGTGAAGTCAGAGTGTATAGGAACACCTATTTGGTGTTTACAGAAACAATTCTGAAACCTGAGGGGGATCAAAACACTATAAAAACAAAAATTCCCTCTACAAATCACTAAGTTTCTGCAGCATACTCAACGTGATCCCACATTTCCAGAATATCAATTGATTCATTCTTTATGCAGTTATTATTAAGACAGGTGCTGTACTTTTAAAGGAATTTTCTTTGAAGCAAGTATCCTTCTGAAGGAAAGAAAAAGGCATACTAATGTGTTAATGGAAAACACAAAATATTCTGCCATGGCAATTGTTTTTCAAGCTGCATTATTACAGTACTGCAACATTACAGCAAACCTTAGGAAGGCACTTGGCACCTTCCACAGAACGGTGGTTGCTGTAACACCTGAAAGTCCCTGCATGGTGGGCTGCTGGGAGGGCCCAGCAGCACCAGCAGTGCTGAGAGGTGCCACTGTCCAGCACCTGGGACTGCTGGGAGAGGGACCCCCACCACCAGACCCCCCTGCTGACCGGAACTCAGAGTCCTGGGCAGGGCAGTGCAGCCCCGCACTCCTCCCACTGAGCTCTGACCACCTGCCAGCGCAGTTGTACCTGGCACGTGGCTTCACAATCAATCCCTGAACAACTGAAAACTGAAATTGAAAGGATCTGCAAGCTAAGGAAAACAAAAATCTATCTGTCCTACAAGCATTTTCCATAATCTTTATTACATAACTTGGAGAAAATGCATTGCTTTTTCAAATATCCACTCAAAGTACGCTGCTGAAGCTGTCTTGTGTGATTAATTCTTCTTTCTCTCCCTCATTTGTGTAATTCTATAGCACAAATCACTCTAATGTCTAAATTACTTAGGTAAATAAAACCCAGATAAAGGTGGCAACTTTTCTCTCCCTCTCTTGGAGGGATCTGATTCTTCAAAAACTACTATAGGGCTTTTCTTTTTTTTTTTTTTTTAATGCCATTAAAACATATGTGTTGTTGAATCAAAGCAAATTAAATCTAGGCTGTATTTTCACACTGCCAGGAGTCAGCATGTGCAATGCTGAGTTTTCATTATCATCTGATTAAAATAAGTTTGCCTGCCTCTGCTTATAAACTGAAGGTTCATAGTTTATTACTTTACACCTGTAAGAATATGAGCACATTTCATAAGTGAAAAAGGCTGTTTAATTTTCAAACCTTTCTCTGTTTTCTTGTGATGGATCAGTTTTAGTCACCGAGGGAATTTCCTGAAAACCTTAGCAAAGATTTGTCTCTATATATATTTATATAAAGAAGGGTGCACTGTAATGAGTAAACATCTGTAAAAACTACTAGCACTCAAAAGCTTTGAATACAGATTTGCATAGGTGAACTGAAAAAGACCCTTTTTGATGGTTAGCCTTGAAAATTCAAACTAGCATCCCATGAAAAAAAAATGAAGCATTCTTCTGCCTCTTTAATAGCAGTCTGCAGTTCTTGAAAACACCAACACAGTTGATGTGTAAAGCAATGAAAAGCTCTGCTTCCTGCCCTGTAATTATTACTAGATGTAATTATGAACAACTCATTCATCACTATAAAAGCACAACTTAAGACTCCCAGAGAACAGACATGGAAGGGATTTGTTTTCACGCAATTCTCTAAGTGAAGCTGTAGTTTAACAACATTTCTGATAAACAAGTGTGCTAAGCCAACGTAAAGCAGGCCGGGCAACATCCATGTTTAATTTCACCTGGGGACCCTCCCGTATTCCATTTATAATGCTATAAAAACGTGCCTCAAAGCAACAAGCAAGAATGTGCAGGGTGAATGTGACATAACTACAGCCACCCCAACTCCCCAAAGTTCGCTCGCTTAACTGTGTAACACCAGAGCTGCTCCAGCACACCAGTGTTGGCTCTAGTGGGAAAAAAAGCACAAATACAAGACAAGGTTCTGAGCTCCCCTGGCAAAGTTACCACTCCAGAAATGCGTGGAGACGCGCTGGGTTCCAGAACGTGGCTTTGGTCTGTGTCACCTTCTCACAACCACGAGGAAACGCCTGCAGCCAGCTCGAAACCGCGCTCCCCACAGCCACCCAAACTGCCCAGGGCACTCAGACACCGGCTTGGTTCCCCTGCTCAGGGAGAAAGGCACAAGGGCAGGCCAGGAGCAGATTCAAACACATTCCAAACAGGCAGCAACTAAGATCAGAAATTCAGATGAGGCAACGGGAGGTGTGTGGTTAAAACACCCGGTCTCTGTCTACGCTGAACAACTACAACGTCCTTTCCTCCACCGTTACGTAATACACGAGAGTATTTAACCACTCACTGGTTTGACACATGCATGTCACACAGATCAGCTTTGGGGAGGATCAGCTGGGCCCAAGGGGGCGGGGGGAGGGCAGGAGTTTGGCAGTTCACACACTGTGAGTGGTGACCCCTCCGGGGAAGGAATCCCACCAAAGCCTCCAGCGCTCCCCGTCCCATGACAGCCGGGCAAAACCCGGCTCGGGCGTCGTGCCACCATTTCTATCTCAAGCACGATCGGCCTCACAACACCTGCCTGGAAAAGAACCTTCCCACTCCCGCGGGATGTCGCAGGCGGCAAATCAGGGCACGGGCTCACGCTGGCCGCCCAGCCACCCGCCCGGCTGTCACACGCGTCCCCAGGGGCGCACTGAGAGCCGGCTTCCCCCAGAGCACCGCCGGGAGAGGGGCAGCCCCACGGGGAAGGGCTCAGTGACTCCTTAGGGTGTCCCTGTGCTGCTTTGGGACCTGGGCCCCTCACACCCTCTGTGTGCTGAGTTTGCCGAGAAATGTGTAGCTGCATCGCAGACGTGCTGGTATCAAGATGACTAAACACCTGGTTTTGAGATGCTACTCTCCGGGCACCTCACTGAAATTCGGCGTGCTGTCACTGGGGGGAAAAAAAAAAGAGTCAGGGAGGAACGAAGAGTCATCAGAGCAGACACACAAACCACCGGCTTCACCACTTTCTGAGTGGCTGCTGCTCTTCCCCGCGCCCCTGGAGCGGCATGAACTCCTCACGGGGCTGGACCCCGGGGCGGCACCGCCGGGGGATGCGAGGGGGCGGCCCGAGCGCCCGGCTCTCCCCTCCCCGCCTCCCCCCATCCCCGGGGCGGTACCTGCTTGTCCAGCGCGGCATCCTTGGCGCTGCCCGCGGCGCATCCCTTGGGAGCAGGCACCCTCTCGCAGTTGCACCCCTCCAGCATGTACATGCCGGCGGGGCGGGCGCTCTGCTCGCCCTCGAAGTAGAAGAGCACGTTTTGGTAGAGGGCGAACCACTTCTCGTGCCAGCGGTTGGTCTCCGCCGTCTTCTTGCTGAGGTAGCCGCGCTTGGTGCCCTCCTTGCGGGCCAGCAGCGCCAGGTACAGGGCGTGCCCCTCGTTGTACCGCACGCTCTTCTGCATCGTGCCCGGAGCCCGCGGCCGCGGCGCAGCCTCGGCGGGCGCTCACGGAGCAATTCATGGGCTCCGGCACGCACCGACGGGGCGGCCCCGGCCCCG